>OMKZ01018328.1:14725-33274 GCA_900302535.1 Neoniphon sammara | reverse complement strand
GGAACATTTCTGAGCGCTTGGTGTGAATTACAGTACAATATTCCAGTATGGAAGAAAGGAAAGTGTAAACAGAGGTACGGGTGCCACGGAGTGAGTCAGAAGCTATTTTCAGGCCATGAATGGAAGAGATAGGAAGTAAGGAAAAGTGAGTGGAATGTGATTGGTTTCGCTGACACTTCAAACACAACATGGAACTTTGGAACAACATGGAATATGTTCTACTGGTGGAATCAAGTTATTACTGCAGTTCACTATAAATAGACCATTCTGCATATTTTGGCAGTCTGCGAGGAAACAAACCATCAAATGAAATAAAATAAAATAAAATGCTACCCATGATGCCCTTTCTCACATGCCATCTTATGATTGTTTTCATTAGTATTTCCTTGAAGACTGATCCATCCAGAGAACTTAAATGAGATTGATGCCAATTTTTGTAGTGATGACTGATTGGGCTGATTTTTTCCTTATAAATAGAAGGTGATGTGGTAACATAAAGTGCGCTGTGGGTGGATTGGGTAATTTTTTCCGTTTATGAGACTCCTGAAAAGTTTCAGCATCTTAATATCTAAATAACTGATCTCATATAATGGGATTACAGCAATCTGAAAGCAATGAAACTGACAATCGTTCCTTTATGCTTACATATCCGTTTGTAAATTAGTTTCTAACACTAGGCAGTTAAATTTTGGGCAAGAATAAGGTTTTTTTAAATTTCCTAGGATTACGGGCACAGATGCAGGATGTTGCACAATTTTGCAGATCACTGTAGAAAATGCTTAAAAACACACTATTCATATCATATCTTATAAAGTGGCTCTACCGCTAATCCAGAAGTAGCTGATAGTGATCAGATTATGTTATGGATTTTGTTCCTGATTACAGTTTTACACGGGGAATCAGTTATCTGTGACATGCAGGGTGAAAGTTTGAATGGAGCTGTAGAGGCCCTGCCAAATGCTTTAATGGTTTCAGCCTCTGCTCCTTCACTTCTTTTTGAACTTGAAGAGATGAAATGTCAAATAATTCTCATCAGTACCACATTGGTCTTGCTGAGAAGAAAAGGCCGGTCCATGAATGATTCATTTGTTCTGAAATCTGTGAAGAATAAACTAAGAGTCATAGACACACGCACGCACACATGCACTCTCTCTCCCTCTCTCTCTCACACACACACAAACACACACACAGGCACGTACTCCAATACGTCAGTGCAGTCATCATCATTTGATAATGGAAGTTCCAGCCCCAAGTAAGGCCTTCCATCTGCGGAGGCCGAGAGAAAATATTATGATTAATTAATAACAAGATTGATTGTGCCAAATGACCGCCATGAGGTCGGTTCTTATATCCAGTGAAGAGACCCCGTGGTGCTTTTTCTGAGAAAACACCGTAAAAGATTGGATGACAGATGCGAGTTAAAGAAAGTGGCTGTGACTCCAGCAATTGTCATGGGGCATCAGTGAGTATTATTTTTCATGTTTTCTTAAACAACCATCACAGACATGCTAAATAAGTGCATGAATTCACATGGTGAAGAGAGCAGAAATCAAGCCTAGTTGGCATTGAAAGCAGCTACCTTTCCCAGCCTGGCTTGGCATTAGGGAGAAAAGTGTGTGTGTGTGTGTGTGTGTTTTCAACGTGAATCCCACATGCTGGAAATCAATCCAAAATCAACTCAAAACTCTCATTTCCGTTAGTTTTGTTGTTTGGTGAGCTATACAAATATTATTATTTCAGATATCAGTAAGTACAACTACCATAAATGCAGGGTTCGTTTCCATAAAGCACCACATCTCTTTAAAGCAGGTTTTACTTGGACAGGGTAAAGTGAATCTTGGGATCTGAGGGTTTGTGTGTGTGTGTGTGTGTGTGTGTGTGTGTGTGTGCGTGTGTGTTTTCTTGGACTCTCTTAGGCCAACAGGTAAGGTAATCTTTTGATCTCGCATAATCATGGTTTGCGGTGATCTGGCCAGCAGAGCTTTTGAATAAATGGCTTTGTATTTCTATTCCAGAGACTTTCAAGGCAAACGCTCGAGACTCGGATTCCTTTTAGGACTTCTTTCAAATACACGTGGCTTGTAAAGCAGACGCATTGAAAACAAGCCGATTTCTGAGTAAGGAGAAGCGGAGTCGTTAATGACAGTGCCGAAGATTAAATGCAGAGAGGGTTTCCTGGAGAGCAGAAGTGAGTCATAGCATTGTCTCATGCAAGGACCGGAGTCATGCAAGACCCTGTTTCACACGACTTAAATCAGTTTTCCCCAGGCCAACTGCAAATATTTCATGAGATGTTTTTCCCTCCCTGCAACATAAGACTGGTTTTACGAAACATGTATAAATTATTGATCTAAGGTGGCTTTAGAACTCATAACCTTGCCTTAGTGCCAATGACATCACAGGCCCGCCATTTACTTCAGACACTGGGCAACAGACTCAAATGCCATAAAAAAAGCCTGCAACACAACCTCTTGTAATGTGAATTTCACAGAGCTCTCACTGGCATATTTCGAGCCCCATGCTTTGCCTCTGTCAGAGCTTTCAAAAACAGACAGCTTCACCAACTGGAACGCCACCGGATTTTGCTTTAATAAGACACATTTTTCACGGGCCTTGCATTCTGTGGTCTGCGTTTTGTCACACAACAGATTGAGACGGCTCCTCTGCCAGCCGCCAGTCGACTTCTGTGGCGCTGTAATCCGCCGCTAATGGACGTAGTTCACGGCGAAGCACATTTTAATCCTCATTTGCGATCGCGTAATATAAAGCACATGCTCCGCAGTGGCCCGAGTCTGGAGGGAAGGCGTCCATCCGTTCCCTCCCAGCGTCAGGCTGTCCTTTCCACAGCTCTCCATCCTAGATTTATGAAGCCGTAAACACAGGTCAAGTTGGCTTTCAGCACATCAAAGTCTTGCCCTTTCGCTGCCAAGTTGGACAGAGACGGGCCTTCCCAGACTACAAAGGCACCGCATCCTATCCTGCGAGAGGAAGTAGAGCTGAATTTGACTCTATAAATGTAATCATGTCCATTGGCTGTCTCGGGGGGATAGTTTGGCATTGTGGGCGGGATGCGTTGCTGTGGGATGAGATTTCCATTCGTCAGTTTCATCAGAACAGATCCTTTGGCCCATCTACAGAGTCCCCTTTCTCTTTCAATAGCACATTTAGTAGACAGTGGTTTAAACACTCTGCATAGCTCATACTGCTCATAAGGGGAGGCCACTGAAAAAAGTTTGATGTTAGTGTATTGTTTTAAAAGGAGAATTAAAGTGAAATGAGTGTGTCTAGTTTGTAGAGCCTTTGCTAACACTGGATTGGACCTGTTGCCAAAGTGCTTATATTGTTTGAATTAGAGTAACACATGCAACTTTAAGAGGCTTCACTGAAAAGGAAATCCTAGGCCATTGTGTCCCCCCCATTGTGTTTCCATTTAATACATCCTATCGTAAATTGCTTCATATCACTTCTGGTATCACTGTGCCACGTTTTTTTCAGCACTAAATAAGTGAGAGTCTGCTTTCATCTTCTGGATTTGTCCTTTGCTGTAAACCCGACTCTGCTGCTTTCTCCCCTCAGCTCTCTTTGACCAGGAAACTGTGAAGACGCTGCAAAGCCACACAGAAGTCACACACAGTGGGTTTACATGCACACTTGCAATTGGACTAAAGTCTCGATTAGGTCGGAGATAAGATTAACTGGAGTATGTCGTTGTCCCAGTATACATGACTCAATCAAAGAATTGATTTATTGACTGCAGCAGTCTGTGTCAGCATCTGACCAAGACTTTGTTCTGGTTGATAAGAAGAGTTTCTTCTGGTTGAGCTTTTGGGTCACATAGCGGAACAAAGCAATGGGTTGGTAGAAAAAAAAGTTCGCCGTTCCTTGTTTTTTGTTCATCCATGTATTTAAGGGCGTCCAACTCCTTTAGCTGCAACAACATGAAGTCCGCCTCCTCATCTGTCCAAAAATGCACATTGTTTTTAGCCTTAGCATTCCCCATGATACCACCTTGGCTTTGCGTTCAACTTCCGGGTATTACACGGGTGGTGTGTGACCTCTAACCTTCGGAACTTGTGCAGAATGCTTTGGCTGATTGTTGGACAACTGAAGCGTTTACATGCTGTAGTAAATCAATCTCCAAACGCATTATCTGGGCATGTCAGTCTGACTTCGAAAAAATCGACTTGGGATGATTTCAGTTGGACTAAAATGTTTACATGACGTTTGAAAAAGTCGATGTACTGTCTTAGTCCAACTAAAATCGAACTTTAAAAATAAATGTAAACCCACTGATTGACACAGCTTGAGTCCGTATGAGAGTCAAGTCAGAAAGTGTCAGACAATGAGGTAACGGACCACATTAGGTTTCTGTGTGTTTTTGTATCATGTAGCCATCACCACGCCCCGGTGGAACAGCAAACGCCAGTCACACACCTGCTTTGCATGGCGTTTCCACAGTGCTGCATGTTTTTAATGCATATCTCTGTGTGACTGTGCTGGAAGATGAAGCTGAATTCTAAGAAAGATCAATCCGAGAAGTGAAAAAAGACTATATGTTCGAAACACAATTCCCTTTGCAAACAAATTTAGCAAAGCTGAGGAATATAATATGGTTTCTTTTACATTCTGTGTTTGTATTCTTGGTCAGTTGATATCCTAGTGTCATTCAAGATTCACTTGACCCAGTCCAAGTAAAACCTTCTTTTCTAACCCTGCATTTATGGTAGTTGCACTTACTGATTTCTGAAATAATATTTTCTAACTCACCAACAACAAAAGTATAAGAAAAAAAAGAGTTGATTTTGGATTGATTTGGGGGATTTTGTGGGATTGATACTAAACACGTTTGCATGCACACATGCAGGCACACACGCCCACACACACACTCACGCACACATGCACACACAGATACACAGGTTGAGGTACTGTAGAACCTGGATGAAAGCTAGTCATAATGTGAATAATGAGCATTTTCTGTGATGTTGAGACAATCTATCAGCGAGGAAAAGAGAGGAAAAAAGAGATGATAATCTAGAAAAAAAAAAGCACATCAGCAATCCTCTTTTCATCCTCAAGATGGAACATTGCACCCGGAGCGTGGCCTGCAGTTCTTGTCCTTAATGGATTGGGATAATGGCTGGGCAAATTGTTCCCAGGCACTGTCTCCACTCTGCCCCACCGAGTCCAAGGATCCGGGGAGTAAAATAATCCGATTTCTCCTTCCTTTATCTCCCAGACTCCAGAGAAGAAGCGAGGGGGCTTTGAAATGCCATGTCTACTTGTCACGACCCCTTTTGTGTACCCTCCGCCCATCTGTGGACCCGGCTTTAGACGCCATCCCCTTTCCAAGGGCTCGCTGGCACGGCCTCAAATAAACCCTCTGGAAGTGCCAGCCCTGTTTTCCATTTTCCTGTCGTTTCTTTTTTCTCTTTCATTATTCCCCAATGTTTATCAGACTCTGGCCTCTCCCGAAACGAGGAGTCTCTCATGGTTAAGTGGTAGAGTTCATGCCGAGGTTCATGGAAATTCACCAGGTCTCTTACAAACTGTTGTGGTGAGAAAAAGCTTGAATCTGATCACTGGGATGCGAGCCACGCCAGGCTCCCCTGTGTCAGGAATGAGTATACAATGCGTAATAAGCACTTCTGCTGCGTGCTAAGTTGGTCCGGTCATGACATCTTTAAGCCGAGGGCCGTGCCAGCTCTCCTGTTACAAAGACAAATTGTGCGTGCGGAATTTCCTGGAGAGGCTCCGAAAACGCTCCTCCAGTCTTGCAGCCAGGCTCTCTGCGGGGACTTGCACTCGGGAGATTTAGTGGCATACTTCAGTCCTTGCCCTCATCTCATCTCCAGGGAAAGCCAGTCAAACACAGCCTAAGCCACCTGATTTAGCTGAGCAACAGGTCTTCAGGAGGAATATTTGGGGACTGTTAGGACAGCTCTTGGGAATGACGGTGGATTCTGGAATCCCTGCATAACGATAAGACGGAGCCCCACCCTGGCAACCAGAATAAAAACAGAGTGAGACAACTTTAAAAGGATTCTGGTGTAGGCTGGGTTCTCTGTGTTTAACGAACACCAGGTGAATCCTGGGTAATCACTTCATGGTGTGTGCAGTGCAGCACTGTTTGCTGGGTGATGTTCCACCACCGGAACAAAATGGTGGTAGAAATATGTCTATGTTATCACTCACGTTTGATCATGAGATGGATTTTTGCTCATTTTCAGATAAGGTTTCTTGTAAGAAACATATCCTAAACTGAGCTCATGCTCCTGTAAAAGTTCCCATGTGTAGACGAGAAGGAAGGTGGAGGAAAAGTACTGTACATGAACCTCAAATGTTAGATTGTCTCCATTCACCAGGCCATTGGCCAAGTCAGTGCTGGAGACACATGAAGTCTTCCACAGTTATTCATTCTCATTTATTAGTCTACATAACTTGTTTGTTATGGTTTTCATAGTCTTTAAACTTATTGTAAAATATCCCATGATATTTTATGATTCTAATAAAACTGTGAACGCCTGAAGGGTGAGGGGAAGATATGTGAAATATGTTGAAAGTTGTTTTTATCCTGGATTATGTGGTATTGGAGAAACCTCTCCACTGACCTCGGTTCCAAAAGGATATTTATTTTATGCGCTCTACAAAATTGTATGGAAAAGTATTTTCCGGTGGCAGTAGCCTAAAAGTGTTGCTGTGCTGGACAGCTCCCAGGTGTGAGTGTATGTTACTATATGAGTGTTAAGCTGGGGATTCCTGTCAAGCGCCAGCTTAGCCATAGCCGGCAACCTGTTGTTAAATGCCTTGCTCACAGGCACTTAAAAGGTAGTTTACGTTCTCTGTACAGATTTCTCTCATTGAAAATGAGTCAACCCAACATAACTTGAAAAGATTACCTAAAAAGTCTTGTTTTGGTTTCAGTCATTTTGTTTTTGAAAATACATACAGCTAACATTTGGAATATTACAACAGTATATTACAGTGTCTCAGGTGGAGAGGGGAAAAATACAGTGATATTTGCCATCTGACACACAGATCTTGGCAAAGTATTTTGGGAGGGTTTTCCAAAAGAAATTCAATGACCGGCAATATGACGCATCACGCATAATGCCTCACCGGTTGAACTGTGATGTATCCCTCTGGTCTGCAAAGTGAGCTTATTCACATTGTAGACTGAGTGAGTCAAGAGGGAATCAAAGTAAATGACCCATGAATGAAGTACTTTACGTCATCCATCCGGCCTCAGCCCACAAATCTCAGATTCCAGTGATTGAAACCATGTTTTTTCAGAACTCACCAGAACCGGATCAAATTGTATTTGCAAATAATATTTGCCTTTGTTTTAACTTGCTTGGAGTGCTGGATGGGTTTGCCCAAAAAAATGATTACCTGTGTCCAGTTCTTGCACTATAGATGAAGTCCTGTCCAAGAGTTGTGTAATGTGCGGAGTCTGCTGTTTAATCTGAAAAATATGCATACACCGAGTTAAAGCCCTTAGACACGTAATGTCATTGGCAAGTAACAGTGAATGTGATAGTGACTCCTCAACACAAGGCGTGCACTGTTCACAGAGATGAATGTGCATGTTCATCCTCCATTCAGTTCTGCATCATCCATCTCGATCGGCTCTGGTCCGCTGATCAAACAGTGTAGCTCATATGTTTCAGGGCGTGATGGCCTGGCTGCCGCTTCCACATGGTGGTATGACCCAGTCATCCCACATCAGATCCTGTGGGTGGTCCTTATCTTATTGATATGTAACCAAGACCCTTTGTAATTTCAGACCTACTGAGGGATGCCTGATTTATTGCCCTGACTTTCTTTACCTTCTTTTGACTTGTGGTCCCGTGTTGTTCAAAGGGTAAGGGTGAATGCTACTGACACTGGCAGGGTTAGGGGTTCACTTCTCAATGAGCCTCTCCATGCTCCAAGATATAAATAGGGCACTCATGGCACTGTAAGGCACTTACAGCAAGGTTCCACCAAACTGCATATTTCAGGGGTGTCCAAAACTTTTGCACATCAAGGACCCCAATAAAGGTAGACCTCCATAGACCACCATCTCTTATAGAGGTGATAACTAAGGCGGTTGCTGCACCATAGTGCAAAATGACATATCTGTGGCCGCCTGATAGGGTTGTTGATCAATACCAGTGACTCAGCCATTACTTCACCAGCTGCTGAGACTTCTGGCTTTCAAAACACTTTTTCCAGCCCATATTCTGTTTTGGAACAACACTCCCCATTGGAATTTCAAGACACTCCACTTTTGCCCTAGGATCGTCATCTGGGAAGATTTTTTTTTTTTTTTTTTACCATTTTAACTATATAAAGAATGGTTTAGCTTCTTAACTTGCTCCTTGTTCCATTGGTCCGTTGGTCTATGCTATGTTGCCTCTTTCTGTTTCCCTCTCACTGACCTGGGCCTCTATCTTTCCTCACCTTTTACCCAACTCCCATGTCTCTCTTATTTCCAACATGCCTGTTTGTGAGAATGATTTGATCTCTTCCCGTACTCCTTTCCTTCATTCATATTTCCCATTTTCCCAAACAAACTTTTTATCCTTCACTCATTTGCTTCCCATTTCATTTCTTTCTTTCCTTCTTTGTGTCACATTTTGTACAGAACACTGTCACTCCTCTTTTGCTGACTCTTCTCTCCTCTTTCTGTCTTTTTCCTTCCGTTTGCCTTTCTCTTTCCCTTCACTTTCTATTCACTCCTCCCTCCTACTTTTTTTTTTGTGGCTTTTTGGCAGCCTATATCACACAGCAAACCCATCATCCCAGGCTGCTCTGGCCAATCATGACCTGCTATTGCAAATGGATATCCAAACAAAGCACAACCTATCATCTTTACATTGCGGCTAATGGGAGTATCGGAGGGGTGTTTCCAATAACACAGGCACAGCTCTGAGTAGCCACATGGGTTCACCACGAGGTCGGAGAGACCGCATAGGGAGGGGAGGGGATGAGAGGAAGAGAAGGCAGGAGAGATGCGGAGAGCGAGAGAGAGGGAGTTAGAGGAGGGTTGGAGAGAGGGGCAAATTTTGACAAGCATCGCGGCTTCAAAAACCGGGAGACAGTGAGTGCTGGTGAGAGCTGGAGGCAGACGCGGAGCTCTGTCTGGCGCTGCTCCTCCCTAACCTCAACTTAACACCAAGCACACAGAGTTCATGGACCCCTGTGTCAAGGACCAGACTAACTGAGAGCCTCTAGAGCAGCTTGATAAAGCTTAGTGAGAAGAAGACAGACGAGGATTTCCCAGGAATCTGCAAGCCTTGCATACTTTTGGGAAAATGCTGATCATTATTAATCACCCAAGTTGTTTACTCTGATTGGGTGAGAAACTCTGGGTGCAAAGCAAAGCTAGCAAGAGCAGGTTTTAGGTTTGTGCACTTCGGCACATTTTGCAATTGTAAGCTGTAACCCCCAGTAGGAGGTTGTAACACAGAGCGCTGGCTTAATCATGGGTTTTGACCTTTCGAGGGTTGAAGAACACTCCAAAATTGCGTGCGTGGGTGTGTGTGAGAGAGGGAGAGAGGGAAACAGAGAACAGGTGACACCGTGCCATGCTTTAACCAACTGGTGATGGCTCCTCAGACACAGGAGAGGCATGGCATATTGCGTCAGGGGCTATTGAGTTACCCATGTCCTTTCACAAAAAGACAGATCCGCTCTCTCTCTCTCTCTCTCTCTCTCTCTCTCTCTCTCTCTCTCTCTCTCTCTCCTTGGCACTGTGATGGAGGGTGCCTGTTTAGGTTTTAGAGAGTGCGTCGCCCCTATGGCTGTCTTCCTGCTCATGCAGGTAGCCCCGACAAGGAGAGAATGGAGCTCTTTGAGAGGAGAGGAGGGGGGCCGGGGAGGGGTTACATTGCAACCTGCATCAACTCCCTGTGCCTGGGCTCATTCTGTAATGAAATGGCCTGTGTCATGGAGGCCTTGTTCAAACAATGGGCCTATTCAACCTGGAGAGGAGTCTCTGTCAGGGCTCGGCTGAATACGATACCTCTGATTCAGGGTTTCAGCCTCACTCTCTCTCTCTCTCTCCCTCTGTCGCTTTCTCTCGATCTAACGTTTTTTTCTCTGTCTACTGTAGCTCGTACCATCTTTCTTTCTCTCTTTGTTTCGCTTTCTCTCTTGTTCTTCTCTTTCCACCTCTTTCTGTTTCTTTCTCTCTTTCACACTGCCTCTTTTTACGGGATATGGGCCCACAGAGACAATCATGCAAAACAGTTCCAAGGATGAATTGGATGTGTTGAAACACCTTTCCTTGACATGCAAGAAAAGATGTTGCATGTCCTTGTCCATCAACCCTGTCCCTCTGAAGCCATATCACTTTAATGTACTGCCTGACTGTATTATCTCTCATGTTATTGAAGGCTGTTACTGCATACCTTATTGGTCTTGAATCGTTTTTAATCAGCTTAAAATGACATCTTTTCTTTGAACACTACTTTGGCTTATAGTTATCACATTCAACTTTTAGTTTCTCATAGTAACTCATAGTTTCATTTATACCCACATCAAAAGACTGCATTCACTAGAGCAGTGGTACTCAAACTTTTTGCTCTTGACCCCTTAAAACATACAGTCTGCACATGCACATGCGGTGATGATCTGATAATACAGCTCCATTTTCAGGTTGTTTTATTTATTTACTTACCAAGGGAAGCTTTTGATTTTAAAATTACTCAGCATATCACAGGAAAATAGTCAAAAATGGAGAAAAGATATGAAAAAAATAAACCTATAATAATGATTTTGTATGATAAAAATATGTTTTCCCATTTCATAATCATCTTGCGACCCCCCCAGAATCATTTCACAACCCGCTGTGGGGTCCTGACCCCCAGTTTGAGAACCACTGCACTAGAGATATGAGTAAATGGTGTAGAAATCAACAGAACAAATTGGCAAGTTGCGATCCCTACATGGGGAGGGAGTGAGGAGGTGGCGGGTCAAGAGATATTGAGATATTTCCAAAGTGGAAAACTAACAATTTCACCTATACCTTTGGGTTTATCGCTCTCAGTTAGCCACACTTTCTCTCTTCCATTCTGCATATTTGCTGTCAGTTTTCTTTTGACGGCCTCCTTGATTTTCCCTCCTAATCCCCTGAACAACTCCTCGGCTGGAGCACCAGGCCCTCCTTAACTTTACTTTTTTTTTTTTTCTTAACCCTAACCCTGCAAGCATTTCTTTTTCTCTTTCTAAATGTAAATTTGTGGCTCTTCAGGAAATGGATGTAGCATCTGTAAGGGATCACTGCCACTCTTGCTGCCGCTGCCGCTGTCATCAGCTGCCAATCACTAGAGCTGACCAGGGAATCTATCCAACAGCAGTCCCCCTGGAGAGGTAGTCCCACCCACTGCTGTCAAAACTAGGATGTATATGTCAATGTGATACTCAAAACCATAATATATTTTATATGGTGGATGCTTTTATCCAAAAACCTTACAGTATGATGAGCGCATGACTTTTTTAGTATGGGTGGACCCATAGGTATAGAAGCAGTAAGTCTAACAAGGGTTCATGCTGTACCCACTGAGCTGCGCAGCACTGCTGGGCCATC
Organism: Neoniphon sammara; assembly: GCA_900302535.1. Lineage (NCBI taxonomy): Eukaryota > Metazoa > Chordata > Actinopteri > Holocentriformes > Holocentridae > Neoniphon > Neoniphon sammara. The sequence continues at coordinate 21,702 of OMKZ01018328.1, read as the reverse complement.
AAATTCAAAACATATTGAACTGATATCAGTTTTCTAACACTGTTTGAACAGCCAGTCTGTCTGGCCGCATTTGAAATAGGCATCCCATCAATCTACAAACACAGATTCAGTCTTTGAATTTTTACAAACTTATAACTGGATATTAAATATCTCTTTGATCCCAAGACGTTCTAGCAGTATTCCCAAGCAAATCAGTGGCAGAGCAGACAGTCACATTATCCAAGAAATGTCTCAAGTCGAGGCAGGAGACCTTGAGAGTTTTGCCAACCTGACAATGGCAAAAAATTCACAGCACTAACTCTCAGGACTTTGAGAAGGAAACGTTGGACAACGCACAGCCCCCACGTCAGAGGACATTTGGAGATTAAGTTTCCCCACGAACAACGTGCAAGACCATCCGATGAGGAAAACAGAAGCTGGAACAAATGTTCTCCAAATTGAATCAGCTGGATGCTCTGTTTCCTCCATCCAACGCTGCGGATTCTGCCCTGAATATGTGAATATGCATGCTGACTGAGGCTAAATCTATAGTTTCTCTTTCTTTCTTTCTTTCTCTCTCTCTCTCTCTCTCTCTCCCCCTCTCCCTTTATGTATCTGTGTGTGAGTGTGTGTGTGTGTGTGCAAAGTGTCCTTGCCAACTGGGGTTGCGTTCAAAAACCCTCAATTACCCAGTCAGGCTCCTGGAGACACTCTCACTATTTGTTTGGACTGTTTTATCAGCATGTCAGACGGCCATGAAATGGACTCCTAATTAAATGGCAGTGCTTGGCTGTTGCTGCACACCACTTTGGTAAACAGTTAAGAATAAACAGCCATAAAGTCCCAGAGAGAGACAGGAACTGGAAGGATGTAGTTCGGGGCTGTAGGATCATCCAAGACAGCTCATAGTGGCATAGTTTTACTTGTGATTCTTACTAACTTCAGGAAGCATTATGTTGGTGTGTAGACTATTGTATTGAAGCAGGGCCTACATCCAGTTGGATTTAGGAATATGGGGTACTGAACTTTACAATGTAACTAGATCAAGTCATTTAAGCGCGATGCACCACATACTGAATTGTGCAACATCTCACAGGAAAGAATGGCATACGTTGTACGGCTAAATTGAACTTGAGGTAAATCACTAAAAGCACTCCCTAATCTCCAAGTCAAGGCCACCATTGTATGTGTGTTGCAGTTGGTGTAATGCAAAACCTGGATTGCCATGAACACAGAGGAGCTGTTAAACAGGGTTAAACGCATAGTGCAATGATACGGCAAGCTGGGGACGGCGCAATCTGATCCCAAATTCAACCAAGGAGGGTCAACTGTGCACCTGTCATGATGGAGAAGGATGGTTGGTGGTGGACTGACCTCCGCTGCCTCCCCCTTCATCCACCAACACACATACACACACGCACCGCACTCCAAAAAACATATTTTATCCTAAATGAACCCAAGCGAGGTCAATGGGCTTGACAAAAAAAATAAAGGATTATGTGCTCTGTAAGTACACAGCAACCCTTGTGTGCTCCAGCATGCTGTAAAAGTTTGAAAAGCGCATTCAAGTATTGGCCTTCGAGGGAGCATTTAAAGCCTATGCGCAGAAATTGCGATTTTCTTGGCATGCTAACTGAAACAGAATCCAATGAACGCTGGTTTTCGATGCCACATCACCAACTCATCCATTTATTCAAGATATAAGTCTTTTCATATGCCCAGAAAATTAAATGCGAAGCCGCAGCTCTTTACAGTGAGCTGAGTCATAGCCAACTTTTGCAGATGATAGCCCTCTAAATCTAATAACAGGGACTCTCAGACTGAAAGGCCATTTAAAATGAGGGTGCACCGCATATCCCCAATGCCAGTGCCTACTTCCAGGCCCTGTAAATGTCAGGTTAATCCATTTCCTGTTTCTGCTCTCTTTTACAGAGGGTATTAAATTATTATTAGGCTTCTCAACAAAATAAAAACGAAAATACAGCCAAGGCATTTTTTCCTAAGGGTGGAGGGGGTCTCACTAGAGCATCATCTCCAGCTTGTAGACGCATTACGCTGTGTTCCTTTTATTTGTGATGTTTATTGTTTATGGGCTGGCCAAGGAGGACTTGAAGAAGAGATGTCAGTGTCATAAAAAAGATAAATGAAAGAAAAAAATGAAAAAATAAAAGAAAGCAAAAGAAGAAAATGACATGTAGAGAAGACAATAAAGCATAGATATAGAAATCATTCTTTTCTATTCTTTTGCACGCTGTATCGTTGTTGATGGATAACTAAGGGGATATTTCACTTTCTTTGGTTTTCTTCTCTTATTTTTTAGCATGTAAAACTTGGGTGGAGGTACAAAAGTGAAAATGTTCCCCTAAAAGACAAAACTTTTATTTTGTGAAATTCCTTAAACAGTGGCTTGTGTTCCTCATAATAAACTGTTAAACTTTCCTCGTATTGCTTCAAACACACTCCAAGCCTCAATACTATTTGCCCTCAAACTAAACATTTCTGTCTTTGATGACTACTGTATTCATTTTGAGTGTGATTTATTATGGGAGCCTGTTAAATCATTCTGCATGATGAGAGCATAAAGAATTGTCAGTGAAGTGTCAGTGAAGAGACACATAATCATCCACAGTGCACAGAGTGCATCGTGGGAGGCACAGTAAAACATGTCAGATTTCTGGATTAAAATGGGTGGGGAGTTTGGTCTTGTGCTGACATGATTGTATTTTCAGTATTCATATTTGTATTCAGTCCTCATCTCATTTACTGTATATAGCTGCTTTCTCTTTCTTTTTTGCTCATGTTTCTAAATGTCTGCATTCATTTTCCTTTTTTTTCCCCCCACAGAAATTCTTGTGTGGTTGTCTGTAGCGAGTTTTGTTTTTGGTCAAAATGCAACTTGATTCCCTCAGTTTAATTTCAGGAGCAGCAAAACATTTGTGTTATGGCCCCAGGAAGGAAGACAAATTGACACCATTGCAACAGCTCATTAAGCTTGTCATTTCAATTACTGGCTTAGAGGAACAGATCATGAGATAATGTTGATAGTGTGCCATACATGGGATCATTATGTTACACAATGAAGATTTTTTTCATTGAATGTAGTCACGAAATGAGATTTATTATGTGTTGCAAAAACTGTTAGCTACAATGAATTAAAGGTTAACTCTGGTCATTTTCAACCTGGGTCTTATATTCCTACTTTTTGCCATCATAACAATTATGATGGATTGCATTCAATCAATTGCATTACATCACTTACTTCACTGTAGAGATTTAGATACCTCCAGTTCACCAGAAGCGCTCTAATCCAAAACACACACATGGGGTGAATGTTTAATCTCCAATAACTGAATTGGTAAACAGCCCATTTACTACCAGGTATTTATTAAGAAATGCATTGGTAACAAGAAGCACTTACTGGGAATTTATGTGGAAGCTGGATTATAAGTGCTAAATAAATTCCCGGTAAGTAGGGGAGACCGGGGCTTCTTATCACACGGGTAAGTTGTCACACTGTTAATATTTTAACACACAGAGGTGGTTCCTTAAAAGCTGAATACTAGTTTTGTGCCTCTTTATGGTCTGATGTCATATCCTGTCTGGGAAAAGCAGAGGGCACTGTAAACTGAGGTGAGCACCAATTTACCATTTTTCACACACTAATGTAGAAAAATCAACTTCATATTTTTACTAATAATCTTCTTGTAGTTAAAAATCTTAACAATTACACATTTGCACTTGGTAGAGGAGAGAATAAAGTGTATTATACTTTTGCTAATGTCCTGCTTTAAGCTAACTTTAAGCTATAGCTAACATTAGCAAACATGGCAGTTTGGGGCAACTTGTCTCAGTGATTTTGGGGTAAGTTGTCACATGACAACTTGTTTGAAATTATTTTCCAGTTATATTTGGGACTAATTTAATGGTCACGTTCCAGGATTGACATGAGCAAGAAGAATGCAGGGGATCCAACCTACTACACCAAAGAAAAGGAAGAAAATTATAGGAAAACTTCAGATGCCTCTTCATCAGATGAAGATGAGTGCCTGTGCCTTGTTTGTGTGGAGCCATTAGCAAACAGCAGGTCCAAGAGAGACTTGAATCCAATGCATGAAACGCACAGTGGGCTCATTAAGAGTTTATTAAGGTTTGATACCTTGTTTGTTTGAAATAATTTTCCAGTTGTAGTTGGGACTGATTTAATGTCCATGTTCCAGAATTTGTTCAAGTTCAATGGTTAATCAATCTTTCTGTAGCCGAATTTAAATTTGAATTTGAATTTTAAAAAATAGTAACACAACAATAAACTGGTTCTTGTTTTATTTGTTGCAAAATCCAGTGTGACATCTTACCCCACAGTGTGTGACAACTTACCCGCTGATGGGGCAACATGTCACATGTGCACACTCACTATTTAAATGCCTAGAAGTCTGTACTGAAACATGATATGAAAATGATAAGAATACAAAATATATGCCTGAGACTTTGTTCTTTCATTTGGTATGGAGTTTTTAACAAAAAGATATACTGATCCCAAGATATATAAAGTAGTGTGAAAAGTGTGACAACATGCCCCAGTCTCCCCTATTTAGAAACTAAAACTTGAAAAGTAGGTGCCTCTGTTTGAAAGCAGTCTTTACATGCTTTACACCCACATAATATCACACATCCATGGCACTGATACCAATTTGTGGCACCAGGTGAGAGATATCGGAGCCCACAAAATAAACTCCACCTATTTGTAATTACTACTAGACATGACATGAACGTTTTTTCCTAGTTGGCAGGCAGTATTTCAAGGAAATCCAGTATGACTTGCTGCATCAGAGCACTTGAATTGTCTACTTGCCAGCTAGCTCATGCTAGTGAAAATAACATATCTGATACCACAATATGTGTGGGCATAAGTTTCAGCCAATGGATAATCAGACATCGGATTTAGGGCCCATTGCAGTGTGAGTGTGAATGTCAATCAATCATTGAGAATAAGAACCAGCTCGAAAATAATCCCTTACAGTTATTCTTCAACATTGTGCAATATTGTATTGGCCCTGGCATTGGAGATCACACATAAGGTTACATTCAAGTTATCGTAATACACATAACTGTAGGCTCAGACCATTTTCAACTCTTAAATCAACTTGTAATCACCACTGACTTGTCCATCTGAGAATAATTCATAGTCAATCCAGAGAATTTAGATAGATAGATAGATAAAGAGTCTGTTGTTGGTAATTTTCTCTCTTCCTCTGCAGGTGTGTATGACAGGTACAGTGTGATGGTGCAGTGTGTCTGCAGGCGTTTGGCTCACCAGCTGACAGCTGACCTGCTGAGGTGAAGCAGACACTCCCTCATCATCTCGCAAGCCAACCACCACGAGTCCTTTGTTATGTTTGATAGCTCTGTCAGTTCTTTAATTATCTCAGATTTAGGATTATTTGTGTGCACTGTCTTTGTTTTGTTTGTGACAGGCTGAAGGGCGGGCTGCCATTTATATTACCTTCTCTTTTTTTCCCTGTTTTTGGTTTAGTTAGGGAGCAAAGTCACTGACATTATTTGGTTTCTTTTCTTTTGTCAGGTTATTCTTCTCTACCCCAGTTACACCCATTTTGTTTGTTATTTCGGCTTTGGCCCACCCTGAAGTTTATTTCTTTTTCTTAGAATACTTTTGTTGCGATTTATAAATAAACAGCAATCACTCATGACAAAACTTCAGTGTTTCAGTACTCGGTTTTGGCAGCTGGGGAAGGAGGGTCCACTAGACAGGGCATGACAGTGCACTGTGCAGTTTTAAGAACTGTAGTATTTAATCACCAAAAAAACAAATTTAAAAAACACATTAAAGTTATAGTACAGAACTTTTACATATAAACAAATATTGTGCTCTAATTCCAAACAAGTTCACATAATAATTAAACCTATCACCCACTGATAAAACTCCATGCATTTTGCATTATTATGGACATTGCAAAGTCTGTGGCTGGTGCACAGTTGACTTTAGTGACATGTTTTACATCAACCACACAGTTCACAGTTTCTGCTGGAGTTGTCTAATTGAAATTACAACATGGCCAATCACCTCGTCTGACAATTGCATGACTCATTTTTTTCTCTCCTATTTTTTGATTGGAAACAAAGATTGAAAGGCAATCCCTTGAGTGACCCAGAAATATTGTATTTCTCACCCACCATTTAATTTTCTGCCACAGAAGGGAGACAAATCATACAAAACTCGAAAGCTCCATATTGCAGGTAATAGTCAAAATGCATGATGTCTTTATTGGGGGATTTGAAGATCCTAATCTTATGGTAAAAAAAGCTCCCAGTGATTGAAATTTTCTTAAAACAATACTGGTTGGAGGAACTTATTTTTTCTGATAAAGTTTGCCCATATGTACAAAATTAAACACATACAACTGACAAAAAACATGGAATTACAGTGAGTCCAGCTGACAGTGAGAACCATCTAGACTCAACAATTACATTTTCATACTTATTCTCCTTTTTCATCTCATCCTCATCATCAGGCACTATTTTGTATAATGCACCTTTAAATGCCAGTGCTCAAACACAGTAAGCAGTGCTTACAGTAAGCTTATGACCAATTCGATTTTGTGTATGTTGGCAACACACATTATTCACACATGTTTTGTTAAGATCAAGCACAGCATGTATTTACTGCATTACACCACTTAACATTTACGTAAAATCAGCCTATGGGAAAAAACCAGCAGTTGAACTTCCAGATGAAAACCTGCACAAGGCGAGGCAGCGTGCGTTTGACATCACAGTGTCTGGGTATCCCATGAGTGCCTGCTCTCCTATAGGACAAATTGGTTGCACTCTGGGGATGCTCAATGTGCTGGAGGATTCCAGGTGCATCGAGGTTAAGTTACACTGCAGCTGTCCAGCTGAGAAAACACTGGCTAGTGCAAGTGGCCAGAGAGAGAGAGAGAGAGAGAGAGAGGGAGAGAGAGAGAGTGTGAGAGAGAGAGAGA
>OMKZ01018328.1:0-14705 GCA_900302535.1 Neoniphon sammara | reverse complement strand
ACCAACACCCCATGGGTGAGCGAGCCCTTAGCGGGTGACGCAGAACAAGCCTCGCGCTGCTGCCAGGCCTGCCTGACGCTGGGAAAAGACGCCGGATTGTCCTTGAAGGGAATGATTATTCAGCGTGTTGCTCCACACTGATGAGGGAGAGAGACGCACTATCTAATAGAGACTAACAATCATCGCTCGCTCAATTTTAGGCCCATAATTCATGCAAATGTGTCTGGGGAATGTCTATTGTTGCACTCCTTTTTCTGCACTGTTCTCCCTCTCGCTTGCCGCCGTGTAGTTCTGCAGATTGACTTTGCGTTTGACTTTCACTCACTTTTTCCGCCCTCTTGATTGTGTTTTTGATGAATTACATCTTGTTATGTAATTTTGATTTTATTTATTTGTCTGTTTGTCTGTTTGCGGTCTTGCCAGCAGCTCGCTCTTGCATTCAAACAGGGGTGCGAGGCTCTGCTGGAATCGGCAATGAGCTCTGAGCGGAATTCCTGATAAGAAGTTAAGAGGGAAAGTAGACCGAGTTTGGATGAAATAAGAGAGAGAGAGAGAGAGAGAGAGAGAGAGAGAGAGCCTCTTGGTCGACTGAAGTCTCCTGGCTAACCCATTGTCAAACAACTGTACACACACATGCACACACACTTATTTTCCAGAACATTAATATGAACCCTCACAGCTGACTGAGCTGCCATCACCAAGTTTCACCACAGAAAACATGACACCTCAGGTCACTTAGCACATTTAATCCGTACTAATGATGTACATGCACACTTCACATTATAATTTTGGTTTGCTCCAGTATCTTAAATGAAACAGCATTTTGAAAGCTTCTTCCTTTCATAATTTGGTGTATTTCCTGCTGAAACTGGTTGCTGGGGCGGGACTTAAAGCAGAAAAGTGTCTTTCAAAAGTGTAAACCAATGGGTGACCAGTTAAGAAGAGAAAGCCTATTTTATTTAGTAAACTCCTTGGCATTTATTGTTAAACTGATGAATATTTTGGCATGGAAAATTAGCTAATAGCTTGAAACAGTAATTTTTCATTTCACAGTGACTGTAATGTGTTTTTGTTATGCAGGCATTTCACTGATATGAAGGACGCTCATGCCAAAGAGTTCAAAGTAACAATGTAAGATTCTGCCAATGCAATAATAGTGTATATGAGAGATAACCACACACAGAGTTTAATATATGCCACTGGAAGTGTGTCAGAGCAGAGCTGTGCCCTGGCAAATGCCAGCAGCACATAGTTGTGCAGGCCTCATGTAGGCCGTGGCAATATCTCTGCAGGTGTGGATTCACTGTGTTCCAACCGACTTAATCAACGAAACCATCCATGTCAGCAGCAATAAAGACACAGAGAGGCACGGTCAAAAACAACAAATGGAAAATAATAGTTGTCATGTTGAGTGTAAACGATTAGTCATGATGTTTTACCCCCTCGAACTCTGTGAACCCCCGGCTTAGAAACCACCGATTTGCTGATTAAACTCAATACTGGTTTCACTTGAAAGTCAGTGAGCAGAGGCCTTATTGACTCATGCATGCGTGCCAGTGCACACTCACAGATGCACACACACATGCACACACTCACACACACAATTCAAACATAAGAGAGCTTAGGGGAGATTTGTGATCTTGTAAAAACACATTGAGAGAGGAATGGCTCCGAGTAGTTGCACTTGTCAAACAGCACCTGCAGCCTGCGCCTTTCATGTTTTGCAGGCAGGAGAGAAATGGAGGGGGAGAGAAACAGAGCGAGCGTGGTTGGCAATATCTGGCAGGCATTAACAAGTTGTGATGTAGCAGTTTGAGAGCAACCTGGAGTGAATATTGGTCGGAGCAGTGGAGCTTTTTGGGTAGAGCCAATGTTTGTCACGCATTTGTGAGAAGGGCTGATCAGACCTGCTGCTTTTGTGTGAAAAACTGCAGTTCTTCAGAGGAGCTGTTAACAAAAAAAAAAAAAGGTTCAAAATTCTGTATGTGTGACCTTTTGCTTTCTAAAGCAAGAGTATGTATATTCTCAGCAACATAGGCTAATTCTATCACTCTTTACACTGAAAACTAATGTGATAAACAGAATGAAAATGTTGCACCATAAAATTTTGTAGCCTACCTCTGAAAATGGTTTATGGTATGGTTTAGGTACTGTTACATCATTGCACAATGCCTCTAACATGTAATATATATTCAGATTTTTATCCTAGGGCATATTTCCAAAAACATTTGCTTATTTTTAATACCCATGCTTTCCCATGTTTATTGTAGGAACATTGTGCTTTACAGTGTATCCTTGGCTAAAGCTAGCCAACTTGCCATGCAAAAAACAAAAACAAAAAAAAAAAAAGGAAAAAAACAAAACAAAACAAACAAAAAAAAAAAACTTTGCTCATGGATTTGTACCTTTAAATTGCAGTATTTTCCAAACACATCATGTAAAGCCGGTTTGGCTTTGTAATAATCCTGTCTGTCCCCAGGTGAGACAGCACACACTGAGTAAAGGCCCCTGTTGGGCGCCACGCCAAGAAACATCCATCTTTATTTAGGAGCGCTGGCTTCTGCCTCATGGCATGCACACTCACTCAGTGACTGACAGCTCCAACAATGTGGATTCAGCCAAGTAGCACCCCAAGGCGCACTGTAACTATAGCTGTGCAGTGATTTGCGCTATACCCAGCATATATCATCTCTCTCTCTCTCGCATTCTTGCAGGCACACACCCACACATCTAACACACGTGCACACACACACATTCATTCTCTCTCACTCTTTTTCTCCCTCTCTGTCTGTGTTGTAAATGCCTTGAAAGACTGGAGTCAGGATATTTGAACATACTTTTGCCAACTATCATGGCAGGGATTCCTATAATCATTGAATACAACTCTGACACTCATGTTACCAGTATTTATTTGCCCTGACTTATGTTTCTAATGTGTAAGTGAGTTTTTGCACATCACTGGTAGCTCTTGTGCAGCCTAAAGATTGGGTGCATAAGGGTCAATCAGCTTTGCCAGCAAGTGGTGCTATACTGCCATTTTCGCAAAAGCTGACAAGGAATTCAGTGAGCAAGATGAAATTGTTTTTGGCCTTTTTGGCAAGTTAGCAACCCATTCAACGCTGATTATGAGGTTTGGACATTTTTTTTTTTTTATTCTGAGGTTGGTTGGGGTTGAGTTTTTGCAAATTCATGAAGTCAGAAATGCCATGACAAATGGACTGTGCTTGGTCTGTCATGTTTGCCACCAAAACATATTGATTCAGCTAACCACAGCGGATGTTTTATCTGTGACAAAAAGAATCACATGATGAATTTTTAGATACTAAAATAATAACATAATCACATAGTGGTCCCATAAATGTAAGATGAGTTTCCAAAATAGAAACTAAAACATGCATGCACAGAACTTTTGACACAAGGTAAAAGGAGTTTGTATTTTGTAAAATAGAATTACATAAGTGATGAATAGGGGATTGTGCTTTGATGAGAAAATGATTGGCCATTTCCAAATCGGATATTGGTGCTTAAAGCTGAGGTAACCAAAACTGAAACTGGGCAGAAATGACCCCTCTCAGGTCTTCAAAAGAAAGCAGTCTTGACTTTCTCCTTATTGAATGCATTTTGCTGCACAGTGGGGAAGGGCGCCTCAGAAAATGAAGCCCTTTTTATTATTTGCTGCTTCATTATTTGATGGGAGTTGGGAGTTTGATAGGTGATTTTTTAAACAATATTTGTACTCATAAATCTTAAAAGGAGGATGATTGTTGCTTTTATATTCCACCTACCGTGCACACATTAAAAAAATCATAACTATTGTCTCCCGTGTATACTTTAATAAACCATTATTGACTTTTAATGCAGGCTTTCACTTGCATCTCAGCTTCCCTGTGGTTGGATAAACACCATGCCCAGATGTAACATATGACTTGCCACAGGACTTTGTTATGATTTCATTGTGGTGAGCTACTGCAATAGAACATTGTGCCATGAACGTAATGTAGAGCTGGTGATTTGTTTGAATATGAATGCTCGTGTTGATGTTTGCAATGTTTGTTTGATGTTTTAATGCTTTTGCGTTATTTTCGAAGTGTGGTGCATGCTGCCTCTCTTGGCCTGGGTTCACTTGGAACAGGAGATGCCACTCTCAGTGTGGTTATACCCTGGTTAAATATCAGTTAAATAAAAATAAATATTAATGTGTTATAGTCCAAAGGTGGTTATCGCAACAGAACACCTTTCAAGCCAAAGTAGAGCCAAGTGGCACACATGAGCAGCTCATGAGGTTAATGCATTATGAGTTTAAATGATGTGTGGCCCTAACCACACCCTACGCTCTGTGTGTGTGTGCGAGTGTGTGTATGTGTATCCGTGCACCTGAGTGCTGCATGTAAGTGTGCAAAATTGCTGTTAGATACACATTTAGAGTGTTCAATAAAGTATAAATTGCATATAAATGTCAAAGTGTCGAAGGTTTTGGGCTCCATGGTTTAAATGTTTATTCTAACAATGCCATGTTTTAAGATGTTTTAGTTAATATAAGATAATAAGATACCGCACAATATTGAAATGAAGATTTTATTAATTTAGTCAGTCATTTATTTCTTTGTCAGATGCTTAATGTTAATGTTCTGGTCGCTAAGGCATCTCCACAGCCCGAACCCTAAATCTTTAACGTGGAGCTGCTATAGTCTTTGCGCTGTGAACAAACTCTAAGCTCTCACACCTTAAAAAAAAAGTATCTCATTCCTTTCCTGACAGTGTCAACAATAAAGAGAGAGACACGGGAAAAGAGAGATGACTGTGTTTACCACCGCGTCCCGGGCTTTTCATCAGCAGCTATGCACCCATGGCAGACAGAGGAGGCAGTGCATGACAGAGGAGACAAGGAGGGGGTGGGTTGGACGTCACCCAGCAACCACAGGTATTTCTATTAATATCCTCCAATGGTGTCGCTATCGGCCGGGGGCGGGTGAATGGTGGAGACATGTCAGCCATTGTTTGGTCTGTCTTCTAGTGGGTTTCAGGGAATGCAGCGCTGAAGGTGCACCTGAAGGCAAGACATGGCTTTGTTTGACACTGTTTAGCCCAAGTAAAATTATCCAAGCTGTTCTGCTCTGTGTTCTGGCTGAGCTACACAGAACCTGAGTGAATACAACGAATACTTTCACAACACCCAACCATACCAAATCTCAAATGAACTTGGCCCTGCATGGGACCTGGGAGATCCTGTCTTGATAATAATTTTTAGTGCTTTTCGAACACTGACGTCACACTCTGTAACATGTATGAAACCATGTACAGGTAATCCTATTGAGATCAAAATAGTAATTTAAGACATAACCAAGAAAGCCTGTTCAAATTTTAGTCACTTTACTTTTTATGCATTTACTGTAGATGTACTGTAGATGGAACTTTTGGAAAAACTGGCAGAGCAGTTATGTCTACACTGATTTCTCCAGCACCCCCATGTTGTTTGACTGTGCTGATAATGGAGAGTTTGCCTCTTCTCATGTCTGCTGATAGGCGCACAATGTTTGATGGGGTTGATGTCTTGATGTGAGAAGCCACGCCAGCCACCACACTCCATTTTGTCAAGTCAGAGTAAAAAGTTAATCAGATCTTCTGTGCGCCGTTTCAGCGCCATCAACGTTTCATGCAAAACCTCTCAGGTTTGACACTGAAATAATGCAGTGGAACGTAAAGGCATGGAGATCAGGGTGTCAGGGTGTCTTTGTTTACCAACTCAAGAGGAAGGTTTCAACTCGAAGTGAAGTTTTCATTTTCAGTATTTAACCATGACTCCAACCTTGATCAAACTGCATGTTTTAGATGCCTAACCTTAGCCAAACTTTGATTTTCCTAAACCTAACAGTAAACTTAATCAACCACTAGCCCCTGAACTAGCTGGAGGACCAAGGCTCCTTGCTGCCAGCTAGAAGAAAGTGTGAAGATTATAATAATTTAAATTCCCTGTGTAAATACACATCTTTGTCAAAGTCAGGTTACATAATGACAGACTATCAACTGGGCTGACAGTTGAATGCCCCGGGCCCAGCGTTTTAGGGGTTCTCACCACTGAAATGGATGGATGGATGATTGGAGTGATTTCAGGACAGGGTGGATCTGACCTGAAAATGCAGCATTACAGCATGATTTTAATTTGCTTTGACCGAGGTGATCTTGCCTTCGGGCATCTGGACTTTGGGACTTTTCATGTTCCTTATGTTATGAATCAGAAACAAATTTTTTTTTATATTCATTAGTTCTTGCAGCACATTGTTCAGCATTAAACCAAGAATTAATTTCTCCACTCCAGTAGATGTGTGAGTTGTAGGGTTAGGGAGACATCAAAGAAGTGATTCAGAGAGCAACGTCATCTGTGTATATATAAACAGCTTTATCACTAGGATTTACAGTACAGTCTTTACAACTGTAATGTGTGCCCTTGCAAACTTGTATCATCATGTAACAAGCTCTAAGAACTATGCAACTGTACACACTCTTTCTCGCTCACAGTCTTCCCTCCTTGCTAATTGTACCTGGAGCATTTCATTTTGTGGTGTGTTAGGTGTGTCTCATCCTCAGGAGCAACTTCTCTTCTCAACGAGGAGACTAAGGCTGTGAGTCTGCAGCAACATCATGCTGCACTGTTTTTTTTTATCATTGTTTTCCACTTTTCCCTAGCACTGGACCATGGTCACCAGTTTGCCCCATTAGGCAGACCACACATTGATCAAGAAGTCCTGAGGTGACTTTCTTGGATCTTATGTAATATCTACTTTATGGGACTAGCAATTCTGTAACACTGACTAAGTCAGTTACATCTGAAAGGTACTGATTCTTAGCATCAATCTAACCTACAATCTTTTAAGTGGGTCAAAAGATATGATGGAGGGATGAACTTCTAATCGGTTCATTCCCGTTTTTATGCTATAAAATTATGTTACAAACCGTATTAAGTTATAAACCGTACAGTTGGAGCCCCTCCTACCCCTTATAACCATCCAGGCTCAACCAGCTGCAGCTCCCCCGCTGACAGGTATGCAGTTTAAAATACTGCAGCCAGTGGTAAGCCTGAAAAACCCCAGTAACTGCCTTTAATAGAGCAAGACCAAAAACAAGAGTAAACATAGTTTCACTACTGAAAGATGGAGAATCCCGAGACAGAAAAGTAATTAAAGCTGATGCCAAGTTGGCTGTGTTTCCCCTAAACAGGTGAGCGCACATAAAATTATGTAACGTGTTACCTAGTTTAAATGCTATCGCAGAAACTAGTCTAGCTCTACAAACTACATGAAATACCCCATTTCCATCACTCAGATCCAGGTCGTGTGGAGCTGTGAAAGGCTAAAATATGAAAAAAAGTTCTGTCGGTTTATATCTTATCAGCAGGAATCTATACTATAAGCTGTATGTCTGTCATGCTAACTGTTGCTAAGATTAGCTCAGCTCTAGATTTGCTCAGAATTTTTGGTGTAGCTTTTTTTTTCATCTGCACTCTGTTCTGAAAATATATTTACGTGCATAACAAAGCACACGGGGTAGAGATACCATTATCCCCCATCGGCTTTATTTAAGATAAGATTAAGATAAGATTAAGGCTATTTGGCAAGGACAATGCACATATCAACACTGCTGCAAAATGTGCCAGAGTTAGCTTAAACGGCTAATTTTCATCTGTTGTCCCTGCCCAGACTGTCCTAGAAGGCTCCCTGGGTTTAAAATACATTGCGAGGTTAGACTAAACATTTGCAGAACATGCTGTAACACAATAACATGCAAAAAGCATTTCAACCACTATTAAAAAAGGCGAAAATGGGCAAAATGATGGTCATCTGATCATCTAATCTAGAAATTATCATTGTGTTGAACTGTGATTTTTTGATGTTGGGGGCATTGAGGCAGGTTTTATCTGATTTATATTTGTCATTCATCTTTGTGTCCGCAAGGGGTGCTATTTGACATCAATTTTGCCTAGTGTATCTTTAAAAGGAATAGTTCACACAAAAGCTTTTCCCCCCCATTATCTACTCACCTTCATGTCACCTGAAACACCGGTGAAGTTTGTATGACAAAATGATCATAAAATCACTCTCTAAATAGCTTGTGCAGAATAATCATAAGCTCTGAAGTCAAAACGATTGCGCTGTGACACTGAGAACGAAAATAAAAAAAATAAAGTATTTGTTCCATACTAAAATGGTCTACGCTTGCACACATCACACTGTGTTCTACTCAACATGAACGCATGACCTTTACCCATTTCTATGTTATTTTCCCCATGTAGTAAATACGGAGCCAATATTTGGTTGTCATTCATGAAATATCTCCACCATTCCACGCCACTACTCCTACTGGTTGAAAACCGATGCTTCCTTTCACCAAACACTTGAGCATGGTGGAAATGTGATCCTCAAAAGTTAAAGGAAACTGAGCCTATATGTAAACACCTAAGGGAGTCATGCAGACAAGTTGGAGAGAGTCTACCTTGAGAGCCTGTGAACTTGACATTGACACAATGATCCCTCAGTGCATTGTACTTGTCTGGAGAATGTGTGTGTGTGCGTGTGTGTGTGTGCGTGTGTGAGTGCATTGTAGACACTTGTGAAACGTGACAGAGCATACTTGTGGCAGCCAGCACTTATCTGTCAGTCACTTTCCTCACCTATCCTCTATCATATTTCATAAACAGATTTTCTCATACAACACATGCGCACACATACAAACATGCTCACACATCCTCACATTTCATCATACATCCACACACAGGCTCAACATTTCCAGAAGTTGCCAATCCCAGCTAATAACATGATGGATACATATGCATATGTATGTGAATTACGGCTTTGCTTTTGGTGAGTTTGCAAAACTATTTCTTTCTGTGACGGGTAACCCCAACTATGACAGTATATAACTCATTTGGGTGTTAAAGGTCAGAGAAATGTTATCAGTGTAGAAGCTCCAGATGGTGCAGAGACTCCTGACTCTTGGATTTGTAGCTTTAAAAGACCATACTGGTCTTCTTGTGCTGTATGTCAATCACAAATATTGGTTTTATAGGTGTGTACAGAATATGCGTTGGTATCTTAAAACTTTAAAGTTTCACAGAATATTTTTTCTACATTTTTGGAACATAAATGGAAGTAAATTGAGGTAAGTTAACCTTGACTTCCAAGATAGCAAAGGATATTCTGTACACACCTAAGCAGCCGACCAGGTATGATCATGACTGTTGATGAAAAGTCAAAATAGGACCAGTGTGGTCCTTTAAGAAGCAAGTCTTGGACTATCCAACACAATATTTTTTTAAGTTAACAACATGAACTTACTGGATCTATGGAACTGTAGTAGCACCAGACATGGCTCAAGTAGTAATTGTAAATACTACATATTATTTGGTTTCATGTAGATTAAGCATCAGATGATTAGGATTTGCCACATATGAAGTGCGGACAATTTCAAGGAAATATCTGAAAGTCAATTTACTATAGTATTTTTGTGATTGATAACATGCATGACGCTGAACTCAATTATTCTGACGTGCTAAATCCTTCTCATCTGGTATTCTTTCCTGTTCAAAGAAATGGTAAGCATTATTCGCAACTACTTGATCCAGGTTTGAAAAGAACTTCAGATTTTTTGCCTGCCAGTGTAGGTGGGATATGTCATCACCTACAGGTACTGAATTATTTTTATTAGTGACATCACGGATGATGTTAGGGATGGTGATTTGTGGTTATGCTCAGCATTAAAACATTACGTCAGCTGGTGTAAGTGCAGTGTCCCACCTGTTCTGTCCTACATACAAACACTGAAGAACTTTCCCTGCCTATGATTAATTGCCACTTCATGGTTATTTCTCTCCAGCCATGGTCATACTGCTCTTTGTAACCATATGTTGTGGTGTAGATGTGCTGTGCACAGTGAGGCTGGCTAGAGAAGAGCCAATCACATATTCCAAGATGAAAGTATTCTACTGCATCCAAGGAAACATGAAATCGAATGCATCATTTTTTGAAACTGATTAAGTCTGGAGGCAATGCATGTTTACTCCAACATACTTACTGCTGTAAAGAAATGTTAAATAAAGAATAATGCAATAGGTTGGAAGCTATTAATGTATTGCTTTTATCTTCATAATATAGGATACAAATAATCAACTTATATTGGCTTAACAATACAAAGTCCTGAATAAAACACTAAGATAGTGTTATGTCCTTTTGATTTTTCTTGTTTTGCTTACCCATTGATGTGCATATACTGTACATGTACATACAGTGCTTCCTAAGAAGTGGTACTGTGCCTTCATTTAATGGCTCCTCTTGTTTAGACAGATCCACGGAAGTTAAACCACCATAAATGAGATGAACATGGGACCTTGTAACAGCACAGAGTCTGATAAAGACAAAAAATAAAATAAACAGAACCTCTTGAGAATCATGCAACAAATGGGACATGCTTAAAATAAAGATGCAACTAACTGTTACCACACAGAGGCCGGGAAGTACACCTCCATCCACAGCAGGGCTAAAAAAATAAAAAAATAAAAAAATAAAAAAAATAACAGAATTGGGCACCACACCAGGCTCTTGCCATTCAAAATTTTCTGGTCCCACTTAACAGCATTCCACACAGAACATTCCACATCATCCACATACCTCATGATAACAAATAGCCTATTATTACAGACATATAAAGACACTAATGATCTGTCAAGGAGTAGACAGACATGCCATTAAATACGCTGCCTAGCATTTTACTGCAGGCATAGCAGATCGTGTGGCCGGAGTCCTGGGCCATCCAGCCCCCAGGGGAGTTCTGCTGTGTTTCCTTCTCACTGTCCGGTCTCAGCCAGTTGCCGTGTACTCTAAATATCGCCATGGCAACAAGGGCAGTTCAAATGTGATGACAGGATTTTAGTCAGGTAACAGGATCACAATAAATGCAGGTTTAAGGACAAATGGAAAAGAAGGAGTGAGTCATATATGGAGGGAAGGAGGGAAGATGGAAGGGATAGTAGGATATAAAGATAGATGGAGCAAAGTAGGAGAAGAGGGAAAGGATGAGTAAATTAAAAAATTTCAGCAAGTTAAAGAATTTACTCATCTCAGTGAAAGGCTGAGGTGATGCATACAGGTTGATTCAAGTGTAAGCTGCTTGATCTAATGGTAATTTGTAGGAAATCCAATTTAACAGAGACCTCTGCTTAGATTTTATATAAGAAAAGGAAAGTAATAGTCTTTACAGTGCAGAGAGGCTGCTTGGCTGGTGTGGCTGTAGTATTGGGATGGCACCCAGAACACCAGACGTACCTTGTTCAAGTCTGATGTCAGTAAAATTTAACAAAGTTTCTTGCTCATAACCAGCTGAAGCTACACTTGGCCACTTTGCATGCTGGCAGCGCCAACCAGGAGCAACACATAACTGAAAAAGTTCAACACCAATAAATTATGTGACATGACGCTGGCCAGCTACACAGAGCACGCTAATGATTACCAGCCCTTTCAGTCTCTCACTTTATGACACTTGCTGGTATTTAAAGGTACAAAATGTAATTTTATGGAGCTTTAGCACCATCTAGTGGCTATTCCTTGTCCACGTCTGGATACAGATTCAAGTGGACGGAAGTTATAAGATAAATAGCATTTCATTTATCATGTTTAAAGGCAACTTTTTACACCACAACACAGGTTAGGTTAACGCATAAGGTTATACATTTGCAAAGGCGCTAGAAGTAGTATAAGGTCAAGCAACAATATTGTATATTTTAGGCAACAAGTTGCAGTTCCCTTCTATTACCAGCAAGAAGTTGTTCTGAGCATATGGCTTGACAGATATTTATATGTAGGGTGAGAGTGAAAGAGAAAGCAGTAGGTATTTGGCTAAGGGGAGGTATGCACAACATATGTTGCTTACCTGAGCAACAAATGGAAAAGCCGATTGTTAATTCCATGGATGTGGTTAATACACTATGATACCGTTATTCCAAACTGACTGAACAAGCTTGAGCATGTAAAAGCTTGAAATGAGTCGGACTCTACAGACTAGCACTGCCCCACACAGTCGATATGAGCCTGGCTAACATTGTGTGTTAAGGATGGAGGGTTTCCACAAAACAAAACAAAGGGGTTGGACCAGCTTGGCTATTTTGAGAGCTCAAAATCTTGATAGTTATCATGTTAACAGTGGATTGACTAGTATTGATCACCAAACTTGTGAATCCCCGCTGCTTTGCTATGGTCATTTGCACATTTGGATTTGTCACTTACTGTGGTGAGGCCATTGGGTTTCAAATAGGGGAATGGGATGCTTTGCTCTCTCTAACTTTGTAATTTAGGCTGACTAGACAGTTTAAAAAATAGAAATCTTAGTGCAGCTTCAAGGCAATTATATAAATAGTCAGCTACAATGACCACAATAATGAGAATTTGTTGGTCCAAGTGCATAGCACAGATCTTCTAACTCCTGGCCTGAGATATACTTTACCCTTAGCACTACAGCCAGACAAGCTGTGATGTGGCCATTGTTCAGATGCTTCTTTATAACAGTTTTCCATAAAAGCATGGGTGACACAGAAACCCAATAGCTACTTTGTGACAGCACCAGCCTTTGTTAGGGTGAGAAAAGTTCAAGATCCCTGAGGATGGAGCCTCTTGGCTGCACTGTCTCTCCCTCTGTACGTGACAGATACGCCAGGCCAAAAGGCCAATGGAGACAAAGAACGCTGAGACAGAAAGGGGAGAGCCAGAATGACTTAGAGTGATGACAGATTGGGAAATGGGGAGATAGGGGAGATGGAATGGAACTGGATTCTTGAAGTCTGAGCGATTGCTTGTACTCTCTGTGGCATTTATGAGAAACTCTCACTCGCATATGGGCGTATGCAATGTACACTCACACCCTTGGCACTTTTTCATTGGGCTTACTTTATCTTAAACTGCCAAAAGACCCTATGATGCCCCCAATGTATGAACACCCATATCTATAATTAGCTTGGCGACACACCCACTTACCACCCACGTAACAAGAACAAATGATCCAGCATAATTACACCTTGGACAAGTTCAAACAAGGAACCCCAGGTTGGAGGTTCCCTTTCTCATGAGGTACAGTATTACTATAGCCACGGGGGAGCAAAAGTCATGAAACGCAACTTAGCAGACCAACTGGACACACCCTGCCTTGCAGATACAGACATCGGCAGTGGAGAGAGGGAGGGATGGATGAAACAAAGGCAACAGTGGCACCAGACAAAATTATAGAGAAGAAAGAGAGAGATGGGGTGGGGACCTGAAAAATGACAAAGCACAAGACAGGCAAAAGATAGGTGAGTGTCTGCAAGATGAGACGAAAGGGGATAAGAAATGAAAAGTGGAAGGGGCTTAGTGCCTCTTGACCCAAGGGAGCCACCCACAGTTATGCTCAGAATTACTGGTTCAACAAAATAAATGAGACTCCTTTATCATCCCAGTCAAGGTTACCTTCAATTCCTGAAAAGGAATGGTGTGCTGTGCATGATGTTTGGTCATGACAATGAAAGTTAGTGTGAGGACAATATCCTCATGTCAACAAATTACTCAGGCTGACAGGAGAGCACACGCTTTTTGCCATGGCAAATGACTATCTTCTGCATTTTTTGGCAGACGACATGCCTCTCATGATATCATACTCAGTGACAGTATGCAGTGTGGCTGCTTAAGGCCTCAGTATTCATGTGCTCTTGATAAAATCTCCTCAGCCTCACACAGTCAAAGGGCTATGCAAGGTAAACTGCTGTGCACTTACAATATAGGCTGATGAGAGCAAATTGCCTCAGAGAGTTAAGATGACGGCATTGAAGCCAAGCTTATTATATTCAGGAAGTTGTGACATACTACATCTGCCCTTGGTCAAATCATCAGTCTTCCTGTGCTCTCTTCAAGTGACATCATCTTTTACTAATGCTGAGCAAGCACTATGGGAAACTTTGATGAAACTGAAAGATTTGGATTCATTCAAGATAAAACTGCCAACATATCTAATTGTTTTTTTAACCGGTTAAATCCCCTGACAGAAATCACGCTGACGTATCGGAAAAATCTCGAGTGCCGCAGTAAATTGTAGACAGTCCATTAACAGATTCCAAGTTTGCATGCTTAACTTGGAGGCAGTGTATATTCATTCTGCTGCAATCTGATTGTCCAACTATATTTCAACCAATTTGTCATCGGGGGCCCTTGTGCTGTGAGCCAATGATAACACAGCTAGTGCATTTCATAAAAAGCTATTGGATGAAAGTCTGCAGGTTTGAACAGCGAGAATGTAAAAGCCACTTCCTGGCAGTCACATTCTACTGTTTTGATATTGGCACTGTTGATTGTGGTTGCTAAGTGACAATCTCCCATCTTGATCAGCATTTGTCAAGAGAGCCAAACACAAGACGTCTCAGTGTGTGTGTGTGTGTGTGTGTGTGTGTGTGTGTGTGAGTGAGACCTAAGCTGAATGGTGCTAGAGAGCTAAAGGGCTAAGAAGCACTCCAGACAATAAGAGGGGTCAAGCCATAGCCTTGCAGTGCCAGGCTTGTAGAAATAAAGGCCTAACATTCAGTAAATATTGACTTTGCTTAGCAAATGTTTACCTTTGTGATTTCTTGGAGAAACTACAAGGCAAGTAAATTTTTGATTTCTGCCGTTGGGGCAATTGCAATGTGCCCCCCCCCCCCCCTT
>OMKZ01018327.1:22014-37413 GCA_900302535.1 Neoniphon sammara | reverse complement strand
GCTCATAATTTTGGCACCACCTTGTGGTTCAAATTAGCGTCTCCTGTTGTTACACTCCTGGCATTTATAGATTGTGCTGCCATTACATATCAGCAGCTCTGAAAACTGTTCTCAAAGGTGATGATTGAAAACCCATTTTGGTTTCGCATTAGTTTCATGTCTTGATTTCTGATATAGTGGTAAATAATAAATAGGTGCGTAATCTGTGACCCCAGCTCTTGATGTTGTAGCCACCAATATAAACAGCTAGACTTGGTGAACCAGTTGATCTGGACCCTGTGCTGTTGAGGCAGATTTTTAACTGACAAGGAGCAAGTTAGTCAGGAATGGACACTGAGTGGTGTACATCTGTGATAGAGCAGTAAACTGTTCTAACTGTATATAAAGTCAAATAGTAATGAGTCAGTAGATAGTGTAGATAGCCTATGGGGTTATGTCATCTAATTTTTGTACATGACAAATGGTGAATGTGATTTTGTATTTGTGTCATCCACCTGAGGGGGATTTTTTTAGAGGACTGAACTCATGTTGGCTGAACACTGAGTTGTCTAGTTTTATGTGATTTTGAAAATAATTTTTGTTTGTGTCATTTCAGTGTTTTCTTGTTGAAGCCTTGCTGAACACATTGTGCTGTTGCAATTTTGTACCAATAAATCTAAAATAAATAAATAAATAAAAAAAATCCACAACCATTCAAAGGCCGGCAAGTTACAAAAAAATCGATTATTGGTTTCCAGTGTCAAAGTGATTTCATCTCTCGCCTACAGGCTGAGTTCAGTTCAGCTGAATTTTGAACTGCAAAATGATGTGACTCACTGATGCTAATGACCTCTTGCTCTCACCAAAGTCGTGTTCTCACCAAATTCAAAATACAATTCAAAAAGAGAATAAACCTTAGGAATGTGTCATCACCACTTGTCCCGCCATAGTGGGAATTCATTATTACCAGGAGATAGTAGACAGTAGAAATAGCCGGCCAGCTTGTGGATTTGTGTGTTATAAAAAACCCTTTTGTTTTTGCAGGTAACTTAACATTTTTAAACTGTTCACAAGTGTATGCACTTACGCCAAATGCAAGATACAAGCCAATATTGGTGACTATTATTGGTGACAGTGCATTTGGATCAGTAATCCACTTTTTGTTATGTAGCTTGTATGGATCCACACTATTAACAAGATGTAGTTTTTCCTCATGTCACTCCGTGGCTTCCTTTGTGAAATTTTCCCTGTATAAACATTTTTCCTTTGTGCATTCTTTGTACACTAGTGGCTGAAAAAGCAGACAAATCCATTGAACAGTGCAGCAAAACCAGTGTGCACAGTATACAAGCCAAATGTAAACAAAAAAAAAATGCTACCTTTGGCTAATGGCGGCACAATCCCACAATGCAGTGCGCTTTTCACCCACAAAGTGATGTTTATTCCAATGCTCAATGGATACACACACACAACCTCTTCTTTTGGATACAGTTTCCTTCCTTTTTCTCAGAATGAAAACCAAAGCCAGGACATTCTTCGGCTATAACGTTCTTTTCACACTGAGACAGTACTAGCTGTACATGCTACTAGTGAAAATGCCAATCCCTATCCTAGAGTACATAACCCTCTGGTCCTGCCTCTTCCAAATAAAGCGTATATTTTACCCTGCTAAAATTCCAGTCTGACTTCAGTCAGTCAGTGCAACCACAAGCCTTACAGAGTTTGAGGTGCATCCCTGATATGTCTGTGAGGAGTCATGGCTGTCCCACTATAAAATTAGCCAGTGTGTGAGGGCTCTCTCGTTGACTTTATAATCCCTTTAGACTTTGCCCGAGGGAATTTCCCATAGTTCATAGCACATGTGATGTTAAAAATGAAGATACCAGGAGAAACCTGAATAAAGTAAGAAACACATATGGGTTACAGCTGGAAAGAAGTTTACATGTGAGTATAGACATATAACTCGCTAATGGTGTTTCAGAGTTAGATTCAACTTAATTGTCATCACACAGAGCACAGGTATTAAGGTAACGAAATATAGAGTGGGATCAAACTGAATGCAATTAAGTAACAATATCAAACTGAATCACAGGAGCTAAATTAACAGTGCAAGCAGTCAGATGGATTGCGATAGTATAAATATATGAGTATATAAATATTAATATAGGTAAGATACAGTATTGCAAAAGATACACGGAATACTGTGCACAATGTGGGATATTGACAGTTATTTGAATTCATAGCTAGCACTTGTATGTAGAATTGTAAGGTTTTTTTTTTACTGTTGGATTTGATTTACAGTGTTTTCATAAGATGTAATCCAACAGGCTATTGTTATATTACGCCTAAAGCAGAGACTTTTACAAACATCTTGTATGGGAGATTGTAACTTTTGTCTCAAAGCTCTGTCCCATCTCTCACACCATTTCAAGCCCTTGCACCCTTTTGCACTCATATGATACAGATAGGATCTCTGGGATGCTGCCTTGATAGGAACTTTAGAGCTGGTTCCATTTAGCTCCATTAGAAACAAGTGCTTCTTCGGTTAATTTACAATGAATCAAGCCATCAATAAACAATATTACATTCATACAGATACAATACTGGTAACATAAAACAAGAAAAATATTGGCTTGAAGCATTATCTTTTTCTGTGTAAGCTACAAATTAGAATAGCATTAGCACAGTTGACTCAGTGCACGTAATTCAAAGGAGACCGTTTCAGGAACAGTAATAGTAAACCAGATAGCGCTAAATCAACAGTAGTCATTAATAGTAGGGAGGAATGTAACTTATAGTCGTGTGTAAATGCACAAATGAATATCCACCACTGTGTTTACCCGTGAAAATGAACCCCATCATCTCATACTGTGCTAATGCCATATCAGAGAGATGAGAAGTCTGACTTGACAACTCGTCCTGACGACTTGGTTGTTCTTAGAAAACCTAAAGGTTTTCAGAAAACCATAAATTTATGCTTTTATGCTTTAAAAGATACCTGATCAAAGTTGGATGATCAAACTGTCATAGTCTATTCTTTCCCCGTGAGGACTGTGTGGAATTTCATCCATATATATGCTTTTTCCCTCTTAAAAAAACCCATATTCATACAGTATAGCCTAACCTATATCTATTTGATGTTACTACATAGTATGATACATACTGTGAAGTGACACTGAAGATTTCTGTGAAATTGAAAGAGTGGGTATTCTCAATTTTGTAAATAAAAACATGGGTGAACTGATTTCCGGTGGGTTTACTTTCAGCTACATCCCTGGTTATGGGTAGAAGGGTTTGAAATACCTCCTTTGTTCCCACTGAGGAATAATACTTGATCATGAGGCCACTCGCCAAAGATCAACTGTTGGAATTGTTAATCCATCTTCTCTATCAGTATAATCCCTCTGTAACCACGAACTTTCTTGGCAACTACTTGGTAACCACTTGTTTGTGCTTGACTGGTGCCAGCTGATGCTAGCATTTCTGCAAACTCAAGTACTTTGTGTTGATCCCAAACTGAATAAATGCCGCACCCATAAACACCAAACTGCTTTGCTGGCTCTGTTTTGTTGCAAGTAAGATATCTGCTCTACAGAATATTTTTTACGGTCACAAATTTACCTGCAGCAGTACA
The DNA here is from genome assembly GCA_900302535.1 of Neoniphon sammara. NCBI lineage: Eukaryota > Metazoa > Chordata > Actinopteri > Holocentriformes > Holocentridae > Neoniphon > Neoniphon sammara. The sequence continues at coordinate 33,800 of OMKZ01018327.1, read as the reverse complement.
AGTTCACACAGTATTTGATGCCAAGTGCCTTAGCTCAAAGGAACACTTACATTTTGATAGCACAGTAATTGGAAACAGCGATGATGCTACCTTCAAGTACTGTTTGAGATATAGCAATTATGAGTTGAGCACACATGAACAGCCCCACAAAGTGATATAGAGGGAAAGTAAATGCCATGCCCATACTCCAATTAACACCCTGCTGGCAATATTGTTTACCTTGGCACTTTTTGTCACATGCACTGGTAAAGCGCTCTACGTCATACTGTAAATCAGTGGTAAAAAAGTCAGTTACCTTCTGCATCTGTGCTTAGTGAAAATGAGAATGAATGTCAGTATCATGAAAGTTATAAAAAGATGCAGTCTATCATGATGTTCTGCTGAGGTGTAAACCACAGAGATTTTGTTCCTACCAGTCTTCTAACAGTCTCTTGCATCTTTGTAAGCATTCAGCCTAACGGCTGATTTAGGAATGACTTTACACCTAGTAGGGGGTAGGTGTAAATTTTAAGTTAGATCATAATTCTACATTTGAACTACACTGGATAGTGCAAAGTTATAGTGTATCTCCAGTTTATCTACGTTTAATGTTCAAACAAAGCTATAACCGAACTTCCGCATCGCTGGTGCAACAGGCTGATGGGCTCTGTACAAAAGAGATGAACTCAACCATAGCAGTGTAACAGTTATGAAACCAAGACCAAGACTGTGATATAAACGGCCATGGTCTTGAATCGTGGTTCCAACTTCCATGTCATGGTTGGACTCTCATTAGGTTACTACTGTAACAAAACAAATTTTTCATTTCACAATTAATTTGTAATGTCTTTAACATGTAAATCATGAAATTATTGTTCTATTTAAACTTAGGGTAAGCTGTATATTTTAAAAATAGTCCACATTGCTCCTATTTCATTTTCTTCCAAGTGCATGTTACTGTTTTGGTCCAATATGATTGACTGATCATGCCTGAGGTAAAGGTTAGTAAACAAGAGGCTCTATTTGTTTATTTTTGTTTACTTAGTTAATTTATGTAAAGCTAATTTCTAAAGTTAATCTACCTTCATAGAGTTCTTTAGTGCCTCCCCACCCACCCTAAAAACAGTAACAAAAAACCGAGGTATGAATCGAACTGTGGCTCAAAAAGCTAGGTCTGAGGATTTGGAGAATCGTTATAACCCTACTCAGCCAGTATGAGAAGAAACATTTGTAAAAATCATTTTTAGTTTCATGTTTTTTCCTCAGTCTAGAGTAGGGCTTCATTGTGTTTCCTATAATGTACAGATGTTTTTATAAGAGTGAATACACAGCCAGACTCTCAGGGTCTGTGTGACATTGCTTTCCAGGATCCTGGCTGATTGTGTTGAAGGTTAATTATCATCGGCTGCTCTGTGCCTCACAGTGAGGGACAGAGTGACAGTCACTAGTCCTTAACGAAGTCCCATTTCCTTGGAGTGGGAAGGGGCAGCGCTATCGTGCTCTCCATCTGTCCCACTTCATTTATCCAACCTTTGCTGCAGCATACTCACACACTCATGGCTATGTGCGCACACACACACACACACACACACACACACACACACACACACACACGTTAGATATGGCTTTTTAAACTTGAAATTGTTTTTCTGTTTGCAGAGCAGGCGTTCTCATTTCATCCTTGCCTTGCTAGGTTATATTTATTCATCGTGCTAGGATAGCTAGTAGGTGTTGCAGGTAGAGCTGTATGCTCAAGGGTACACTAACAATGTCCGTCGTGATAAACAGAGCAACCTAATGGGACTCCAGTATGCCTCTCCACCTCCCTGATCTCCACTTGCACTGTACATTAACAGATGTTCTTCAAGGTTGAGTGTTGTGGGTATGCCTGTATCCTTGGAGGGGTACAGCTGAGGGTTGGCTGGTGTAGTACCATGAATGCTTACTACAGAGGTGAAAATAAATAACTACTTTTGCTCTTGCACATGATCTTTTACCCAGATGTTTGGGTTAGGGTTAGTTGTGTTTCATTTTTATCGATTTTATTCTTCAGTAAATTATTCTTCAAACATCATACTCTATTTTGCTGTACAAGCCTACCTTTGAACACCTATTCAAATAAAATTATTGACAAGACAGATCAAAGTATTTTACAAACTAAAAGAAAACCAAATTGTGTTGTAAAAACAGCGTGTATCTCAGGATGCAACAATGCATGGCAAAACCGCCATTTTGCTACCCAGAGCCATTTGTGAACAAAGCAACTGTCACACAGTCTGAAAAAAAATAGATCTCGTCACTTTTTACTTGAGGTTTGGACAGTCTGTCGCAAAGTCAGAGTTGAGAATGTATTGTGAGCTAAACCACTGATAATGTCATTAGTCTGTTGCTGTTAACTTGAGCCATAGGGAGTGTAGTCCAATCCATAGGATGCATCAAAGGTCTATTCATGTTTATGCTTAGCATGGATGTACGACACAAGGCTGGTACACAGTTTACCAGGAATACTAGTTATTCCCAAATAGAACTTGCTGGAGCATTGCAAACTCTGGTTTAACTTCACAGGTGTACCATATCTTTCAGTTAACTGAACTTGCTTATGAACTATGGAACAACATCACTGCCACAACAGTTGGCATTGGCCTTGACTTTTGTCTGCACAACAAATTTTCAAGTTCCACCTTTTCAAAACTTAGCTTGAAGCTTTCAGATTGATCTCACTGGCTGACAGTATTGTTAGATGTTGTTTCTCACTGGTTCTGGCATTTTATTTGCACAACATTTTGATTGAGAGAAATGAGATGAGATTATTTTGTCATCCATACTCTCATAGGTCAGTATTGATTTAGTTACAATGAAACAAAATTCAAAAAGTCAGAATTGATTCACTTAAAAAGTTCAGTGTTACAACAAGAATATTGGCTGTATTTTGCAAAAAAATAAACACAGTTGGAGAAACGTCTTGCTGTGAAGTCACTGTAGGAAAGTCCAATTTGCAGGTACCAGCACAGGGATCAAAGACAGCCCATACTGGGTTGCATTCAGCAAGAGTGTTCTCTAAGTACAGTATTTGATGGGAGTTTCAAACTGAACTGAAGCAGAAGGCAATGGAACTTTTAATTGCGTATCTCACAACAAGCATTGAACTGCTGTCTAGGTAGATCTAATAGAGTAACTAGAGTGAACATGATAGATGAATGAAAAACTGCACTTTAAAGAGGAAGCAGTTAGCGAGTATAATTGAACCTAGCTTTTGCGATCTGCTTGAAGTTGCCTTTTTTTCTTGAAGAGATCTCTCATTTCTTATTGGTGCTCCAGTAGCACTCTTTGACTTCTAAAGAATCTTTAATGTTATCTTTATTATATTCTGTCCAGACTGTGATGATGAGGCTTCCCCCAGTGTAGTGCAGGGCTTGGGTCTGTACACAAAATGGAGGAAGACATATTTTCTGAATTAGAAATCTCTGTCTGTCCATCCATCTGTCTGTCCGTCCGTCCGCCCCTCTCTCTCTGTTTCTGTATCTGTCTATCTGTCTTTACTATTTAAGGATTATGTTAGGAAGTTAAAAGTTATATAACTTAAAAGCCAAAGAGTTTTTCTCTGCATGTATGTTGAATAAGTGCGAAGCTGAGCAAACATGATATTATGTTTGCACGGGCCATTTGCAATGTGCTGACAAGAAAAGTGAAGTAAGATGCATGGTCTCATTGAGTTCTTGATCAATTGATGGATTGGATGTGGGAGCCTAACTCCCCAAAGCTGTGAAGGTTAACCAGCTACCACACACCCATCCCTTAGCCTTTGAAACATGCACACAGCAACTCACCAGGATGCAAGACAAGGACAGTCATTTACCCACATACTGGTGAACCCCAGAGGGTTGACGTTTGACAATCTCAAGAGTACATATGAGACAAATCCTCGCTCTGATATGCTTAGGAGCAGTTTGCAGGATATCCTGCAGTAAATAGTCACTAGATGGGCACCATTATGAGAAGCAAACTAATGCAGGGAAGTAAGGGCTTAAAAGTTGTGTACAGCTGTATCTTGAAGAAGTGCTGATGTGAGATAAAACTGTAGATGTCTAAATGGGCTTTTCTCTCGTAGAAAGGTGTTACAGTTCAAACAATGTGTTGTCCCTTTTCAAGCACCTGCGTACACGTACCTCCCCTTTCTTTCCTTATTTCTGCATGTGTGTATATCTGTGCACAGTTTGACTTTGGCAATGGTACAGCTGACTGTCCAAGATGATCCATATCCACAGTGCTCCTTGTCAACTGCTTAGGTGACAGTGATAAATGAGAGAGAGAAAATGCGCAAGGCAGGCTGCCATAGATAAAGCACCTGCAGGGATTCTGACCTACCTGTGGTCAAGAGAAAAGATAGATGGACATGGTATAGAGTTATGCATTCTTGCCCCACACGGCTACTGAAACAATGCCATGGTCTCTCCCAGTCTCTGCTGGCATAAAGCTACATCACTTACATTCCTTACTAACTTCACCTGTTTACTTCGAAGAAAAGGTTTTGCACCCAACATGTAGTCAGGTAAGGATGTAGTCGTCTTTATTTTTAAGAGAAAACAAACAGTGGATGTGGATGTACTTTGACGCAGGGACATGCCTTGTTGGATTACGTTGCAGTGGTTTTGCGGTTGCTGCTTAGAGCGTTTTTGCTCAGTATTGGACAGATTCTAATTTTTTTTGTCCCTATTAATCATTTAGACCCCCCAAAATTGGAAAATAACGCACAGGTTTAAAAATACGGGAATTATCCTTTAGTGAACTTGGTAATAATGTTAAGTATGCTCTTCTTGTAAGTCTAAAGCACATTCTTCAGGTTCTCTTAATGCAAGACATTGCTTTTACTGGATTTTTTTAAAAAGTGTCCGTATACCACAAAGTGACAAACTATGTTCAGAAGAAAGGCATATTGACTGGTTTGTTTTAAGATACACCAAAGGCAGTCCTTTGAGTCAGGGAGTTGGCAGCCATTCATTCACACAGTCTCTCAAAGCCCTTTAGGTCACTGTGCATTAGGTTACATCTCATAGGTGGCCAATGTAATGGACTCTGAAATGGCCTGAGTCTAAAGCATAAGGAAGGGAGAGATGTTTAATTTCCCTTGCTGTATGTTGACACAGATAGATGGTCTCCTTGCAGTAGCCTGGCCCTCATTATTATGCTGCAACAGAGGTTAGATTTTCACTCTTGCAAATCAATAACACATTAAAGTTGTAAACTAATAAGGAATACACTGGTGGGCTGGACAGATCTTGCTCACTTTTTTGGAGGTAATCATCCATGATTAACCTCTAATTTCATAGATGGCTTGAACTGGTATGGATTTGTTTTGTGTTTGTTGAGCTGAATGCAGTGTGGTATCATTTTGCGTGATTGAGCTCTGTGTGTGATGTAACACATTCAAAATAGTGGGATTAGGCTCAAAATAAAAAGTAGCTTTTTGCCATTCATTATGGAGGGAGATGATGTGAGGGGATTTTTTTAATTTGCCTGGCTCTCAAAATAATGTATGAATTCATCAAGGCAGGAGCATAAGGCGATTGATTATACCTTGACATCTGTTGTCAGATTGTTGTTAGTTAGAGTAGGAAAGAATACAGAAAAGGGAATAACATAACAGAAATGGTGTTCATTTATTTTACAGGCTTTTCCTTGCAGTTATGTTTTTCTTGCCACACTGTTATCCTAAGGCAATAATTATTTCTTTAAAGGTTCCATGTTTTAATTGTTTTTTTTTTTTTGTTTTTGTTTTGTTTTTTCAGCACAATTCCCTGTGGTCTTAAAATCATTTGCAAAGTGAATAGCAAAAAACCCACATATTTCTAGCTTTTGTAATATGTTTCAGCTTCTCATTTCAGCCTTACAGCTAAATATGGTTGTTGCTCCTCATTTTGGGGCTTAATCTGAACTCAATATGATTCCTAACAAGAGTGACAGCTAGTGGTACCAAGTCCTGCTTGAAACAGGTAGCAACAACTGAAGTTAACTGTTACTATGCAGATGAGTCTGGCTTTGTGTGTATGTACGTCAACAGGACTTGACAACCTGTAGTTGATGATAAAATACAAGCTAACTCAGCAGCAGCAACAATAGTAGGACCTCTGTATGATCAGTCAGTGTGAAATTAGTTGAAAGAATGTTGAAAGAATATACAGTATATCAGACCTTTGGTAAATAATTCTTTTTTCCCACCACTCCTGCTTTTCCAGCCATAAACAGCTACTAGTTCAAAGTCAGTCAGCATACTCAAAACACGCTGAAAGGTAGTGTTGTAAAGATAAATAGCAAACCTGCCAACATACACACTGTTCTGTACTATTTACACAATCAGACTGAAAGTACTAAGTATGAACCATGCAAAACCACTGCATGATTTTTTAATGAGTTATTTTCATCTGTGAATCAAACCTTTATATTTTCTGATTTAACTGGAGGACACGCTTGAGGTAAAGCATGGCTCCAAGTCATACACCTTTTTTTCCCCCTGACTTTGTTGTGATTGATCTGGTGTCACTCACACTGGTTGCATCTACTGTCAGTGTTGTTCTGCAACTTCATGCTACGTGCCTTTAAAAAAAAAAAAAAAAAAAAAAAAAAAGGTAAGGCACAACTCTACTCAAAATACTTCTTGGTATGTTAAAATGTTATGTCATCTAGCAAGCTGTAATACTTTTGCAAGCTTGTTACCCAAAGCAAATGTAACATCATATGTGAGAATCTAAGTTGATGCAATAATAGTACCTGCAAACTCTTCGCCTTTTGGCGAAATGCATCATTCTGAATGATAAATAGGTTATTCATGTGAATTGTGTAGGTCCAAAGAGTTTTTAAATTTTGGGGGTGAGGATGGAGGGGGTGTTGTGACCAGGACAAGATGAGTTTTCTGAAGAAGCCCCATAAACTCAGCATATCAAACGCACATTATTATTGTCCAATCCATAGTATACTAGCATTTATGTGTGCCAATCAGAATGGGAATTTCCCCAAGCTTCACTGAGCTTAGGGACATCCCATTTTCATCAGAGATAATGTAGAGATAAAATTGTTAAGTGTTCTTCAATGAGCATGTAGAACAGAATTTTTTTTGTGTTTTTTTTTTACTTTCTTGCACATTTTACAGTGTATGTTTATCAGGGTGGCAAACTAACTTTTTGGTCCACCTGCCCAAATTTTTCTTTTCTGGGGAATTTTTTTCCTTTTTAGAGCATTCATTTAGGCCAAGGTTAGGTGTATACCGTGAACGGCATGTTATCACAGGTCAAAAATTTACAAGATTGATATTCCAAGGTCCTTTCTTGAAATACAGCATACAGCAACAAAGCTAGGTGTATCAGAGTAAATGCTGAATAAAAGTTTTTATCCTGGACCCGGCTATAGGATTTGAGTATGTGTCTTGTAGCTTTTTTTCACCTCTCATGAGTTTGCAGGTATGAATTTAGTTAATTCTAGAACTAATACTACCAGGTTTGGTCTAACATGTTGTAAAACACTTTCAACCAGCTAGCAGCCCATTCTTGCTGTTAGGGGAAAAAAGTATGTCAGACAACACTGACATACAGTACATAAAAAGAAGAACAAGAAAAAAAAAGAGTATATATGCCACAAAGGTTTGCCAAGATAATGAAGAGAAATTGCCCTGTCTCCAGCCCTCTAAATTACCATATTATGCCTTTTGCACATTGTGCAAGTTTGATGTCAACATCTGCCATCAGGGAGTGTCAGGTAAAAGGCTAATGTATCATGAAGCCCTTGCACAGCATTGGTTGAAGACCCATTACTGGCATTGATTAAACCCTTAAAAACTCATTTCTGTTCAACAAAATGACATATTAGGAAGTTTTTTCCATGAAAAAAAAATCTCTTCATGCCTTAAAATGGCTTAGATGTAACTCTAAACCTTTGCCTTCATCATGAATATACAAATAGTCCCTGCTTCTATTCAAATCTCCACCAAGTACATCCCACCTTAAAAACAATTTTAAGCGGAGTGGGTCTTTAAGTCCTAAATTAAAATGCAAAAAAAGCAGATGCATTCTTGAATAATTTAGCTATGTTTTATTGAGCTGACCTTTTGTTATCATTGATGTTTTGAATAGCTAAATATTTCCCCTGAGCATTAACCTTATTACCAAAGAAAAAAATCCAATACATACAAAAAGAGTGTAATCTGTGTGCCCATTTTTGTAGTCACCTATGTAGACATTGGTTTGTTGTAAAATGAAAATAGACTGTGTGCTACAGAGGTCCTCAGAAATGCACTGAAAAGGAAGAAAGAGAACTTGACAAGATATGATGTTTAGACAGTAGTTGTGTTAATAAGTTGTAGGCTGTGAGAAGTCACTGAACATTTAGGAATTCTGTCTCTAACTATAAGCTGTTCTTCACATATGCCAACGAAACAAACAACAACAACAACAAAAAGTGTGTTTATTGTGGTGAGTATGTAGTCATAATATTAAGCAACAAATGCTTAGATTGGCATATTTTATGTGGTGCAAGCCAGTTTTATACAGCTGTGGTACTCAGAAATATTTTCCAATATTAGCAGGTCTACGCAAAGTATCCAGTGCTAATACCAGTGTGCATATGACCTGCTAATTAAGAAAACTCTTCTCTGTGCTGTGTATGTTGACCTAGCTAATAAGAGAACCATAGTGTTTTTATACTGCAGATATGGTGTGAAAGGGTGTAGAATGGTAAAACTCAGTAGTACAAGAATATCGATTCAACTAAAGCCTAGGCATCCCAACCCAGGTCTCCGCTCTGAAGATGATCATATTAATCTATCTCAGTTCAACTACCTCTCCCATTGGACCGTTCAGAAAACGTACACTGTTAGAATTGATCCTGGTACATCACTCTTAAGGCTCCCCGTCCTGTGAACCAGCACTCTGCGCTTGCCCAGTTCCTCCTAGCTGGCCTATCCACCAGCTCACTCAGCTGGCAGCCTCGCACTTCACTTTGATTTGTGAATCTGAATTTTATCAAACATCAATATGCCCTTTTGAATCATATCCAAATGGACATTTTATAGTGCTGCAGGCAAGAATGTGCTCTGTGCTCAATATTCTCGGCACTGCCAGACTTCCTCTTCTTTTCTCTGCAGTTCTTTAAGATCAGAATTAGAATTCTGTTCCCATTCACTCGGCCCACGACAGTACAATCTGTGAGTAGTCGGCTTTATGTTTCCATGGGCTGTTATTCTTCAGCGCCACATTGACTTCCAAGAACAGAACCTGTTCATGTTGTGGTCTTCGAGGCAGTGTTCTCAGTTGTGTGGATGCTTCATGCTGACTGAGGGGGACTTGTTTTGCACAGTAAACGCTCCCAGCCCCTAGTGTGTAATCCATAGCAAACAAATTGCACTCATTTCTCATGTAGGTTTTAACAACTGCTGTGATTTGTCTTGTGGTGACAAAAGGAGGCAGCTGGTCAGGTCCCAAGGTGCTGGAGCTAAGCCTGGTGGTCTTTGTTCCTCATCTTTCTTTAATTCCAGTTTTTTCCTCTTGGTCTTTGTTTCTCCTCACAATCCACTTTCTCATCCTCCAAGTATTCCCGCTTCTTCCATTTCATCACTTCCTTAAAGCCCTTGCTGTCTTATATTTTTTTTTCTCCCCTACATGTTCATTTCTTACCCTCTTCCTCTTTCCTCCCTCTCTTCCAATTCTTCTCTCACAGAGTCCACACAATTTCACTGGGGGACCATTTTAGACCTCTGCAGTCCAAGTTGCCTCTCAAGGAGAAACCCTTAGAGTACCACTAACTTTCTTTTCCATGTCCACTGCCCCAGCTTCTGTACTTTTAATTGCAGAATTGTGGGACTGCCCTGCAGCTACCTCTCTCTTTCCTTCTTTGCCGCTTTCCCTCTTTCCACTTGCTGCTTGTCTACCTCTCCTGCTTTCCTCTTCTGTCCGTTCTCTGCCTTATCTAGCTCTTTCATGGAATATTTCATTGGAACTCCAGGCTGCCAGTGATGACTTGCCACTCGTTCTTCCTTTCTCCTTGTCATCACTGAGCCCTTGTAGACCTGCAGAGCTGTCTAATCTCCCCCCATAGTACTCATCTACATACACTTCCAGCTCCATGAGTCCCCACTATTTCTGTGGAGAACCCTTAATGCATGGCATATGCTGTGTGACTTTCCAATCACTCTAATTGGCTGGTGGGGGTCGTGACTTGGGTCACATCTGCACCTCTCAGCTTGATTGACAGGCGGCAGCAGGGACCAGTCATATCCCGGGTGCAGCGGCAGTATGTCCTGGCCACTTTTTAATCATGTTCTCCAGGCTGGAGCTGATAAGAGATGTAAGGGTGATTATGGTTCAAGGAGGACGTCCTTGCACGGCGGCCTTGGGATTATGGCTCTTCGCCGTGTCTTCCGGCCGGGGGGATGAATACATCAGTATTCAGATGGCTGCCTCCTCAGGGGGTAGGGAGTTACTGGAGAGATTTGGAACGGAGAGGAGAGACTCTCTCTTTCAGGGAACTCATATCAAATGCCGAAGGATGGAATGTACGATCTGCACTCATTCCATTTTGAGGAGTACAGTAGATGACAGTATGGGTTTTAATAGCATTCTGGATATGATGAGCATGGTTGTCCTCAAAGCTCTGTCCTCACTGTATATAAAATGTGTGAAAATCATAGAGCTGAGCTGAGGCTGTTCTTGTGTGTTAATGGTGTGAAGGGGACTCTGTGACCTCTGATAGTTTCCAAGGGCAAGGCTATCAGAGAGAATACAAGGGAGACTATATTAAATGGCACAAATTGTGTCTACACCTATTATAATGGCTGGACATGCTGAAACTGGTCAGTTTACCCAAACATCCAGTGAAGTCTGTGCTTGCAAGAAATTTGTGCTCAGAAATGGGAAAAGATGTGGCACTTTTTCACTTGAGCGCATATAACTATGTTGGCCAAATTTAGAAAAAAATGGCAACCTTGCAATTAAACTTCTTAGCAGTAGTTCTTACATTCTTAAATGCATTTTATAGTCTAATGTAACAGAAACGTAATGTAAAGTGCATTTTACACTTAAACAAAAACACCGTCTTTGCATATTTATAAACTATTTGACGTGTATGTGAAGTTGAAATGGGTCTCTGCATAGGTGTTGCATTCCTGCCAAAGAATCTCAATTTGGGGTCAAGTCTACACAAGGTGGCACACTCTGATTGGTCAGTCACAGGTGATATCTTTGTACAGGAATTCAATGACATTCACATCAGTGTAGTAGTATAAAAGCTTCAATGTAAGCGCCGCCGCATTTACATTTGTGCTTTACCTCACGACATTACATTCGACTATATAAGCACTTTAAGTCCGAATGAAACAGTGCAGTTGCGTTTACATTGAAGCTTTTATACTTTTACACTGATGTGAGGACGCATAAATAGTGTCAGTTTACATGCAGTTTACATTCATTAAAGTATAAAATGCGCTTTACACTTTTCATTTACATCCAGTCTTCATTAAATAGTGCAGGAGAGAGAAATAATTACTGCTGGTTCTCAAGTGATTATATTTATAGTTAATTTGGTTAATCTTCAAATGTTTACCAGTAATAATATTTTTAGGTATTCAGTGGCACAAAACGATGTACTGTATGGTGTACTGAGTAAGCTTAAAGTTTATATGTTTGATTTAGAAACAGCAAGTATATTTAGCTGATGTAATTTAGAAGCGGAAGTCGTCTGTTTCTGAGACTGCTTGTGTTTTATAAACACAGTGACAGGAGGCAATTTCTCCTGCTGCTGCTAGAGCTGCTGGCATTTATGCTCTG
>OMKZ01018327.1:6779-17861 GCA_900302535.1 Neoniphon sammara | reverse complement strand
TCAACTGTGTTAAAAATATCGCAATAAATAAATGAAGTATTAACACGTTTTGCATAAAATAAAAAAATGGTGGAAACCAGGGGAGGAATCTAACAGCAGTCGCGATGGTTGCCCTTTAATTTGGCCATAATGCCCCTTAAAAAAAAAAAAAACACTCCCTCTAGAGTCATGACCACCTAACTGCATGAACCACTTGCACTACAGTGCTCGTTAGAAGCATCTGTACAGACCAAAAAGGAGCGAACTGAGAGAGATAAATCAATGCACCATACCAAACAAAATAACACATTTTGAATGATTCAACACGCAGTCTATATTACAAAGTTCCACAGTTGCTTTAGTTGGTCTGGTATACTAGGTGCCTACTGCCTATTTGAGAAATTGTGACAGAGCTTGTCTTTTACTTGAGTGACTCAACATGGATAACATTAACGTTAATAATGTTAGCATTTTCTTAAATTAGTAAACTAATCAATATGTAGCTGACTCTCTTTACGCAGTTTGCTTTCTATGAGTGTTAAACTAAGCTGTCTTGTAGTAGGCTATCTTATGCACACAAGAAAACAGATTGCTTTGACTAATTAGCTTAAAGCAGTAAATCAGATAATGGGTTAACCTGTGTTGTATGAGTCTGATCACTTAAAAACCCAGTTTACATGTGGTGGGTCAGTAATCACTTTCCCCCCTCTACCCCCCACATACCCCAGACTGTTTCTGCTGCTAGCCTACAGAGCTGCCAGAGGGCATCGGACCCACTGGCCTCTTGTTGTGACGACTTCCCCGAGCATTGCTGCTCTGCTCCAGAGTGTCAGACAGCTCAGTGAGCATCAGCAATAGTTTTCTACCCCTGTGTAGTTTGACAAAGCCTAATAAGTGAAGCAGTCTGCGGGAGATGTGTTTTTTGTTTCTTCATATTTTCCTCAGTGATAATGTTGACATCAAATTGTTAAAAAGTCATTCTTCAAGGACCATTCATGTGGAACAGAATGTGAAGTTTGTCTTTATTCTGTCAATGTCATCAGCTCTCTTAAAAGCATTTCAGAAATCTGTAATTTAGGCTATATTGTAATATTGCCTTTCTGCCTTGCCTTAGTGTTTCTATGAATTATCAAAATAAATTTTAGGTAAAAGTCATTCTTTTTTTGAGTATAGGAATAATGTAAGAGGATCATAAACACTTAATGCTACTGAGGTCTTCATTTGAGAATACAAATGAAAGGAATAAATATAATACTTCATAATGTTTTATCTACTGGCAACGGTACACTTGTGTTAAAATGTTATTATCCTTTTCCTTGGACTCAAAATGTTAATAATTAGCTCAGTGGCCTTCTCATCCTGGCATGTGGCCTTTGTGCCTTTGAAAATTTAATGACAATCAAGGCCATATGGCCTTGCCCCTAAAATGGTGAAATTCCTCCCCCGGTGGAAGGACATCCATGGTGGAAATGAACATTTGGATGCACACTGGGTTTGTCTTCAGCTGAGGAATCTGAGGAAAAAAACATTAGATTCTCAACCTGTTGGCCCAGGAGAATAAAGTTGCATGTAAGAGTGCCACAATCTGGCTGATTGGTATTGCCTGGGTAGTGGGGGAGATTTGAAATTTATCAAACTTGATTGCTCTAGGACAGGAGCTGAATAGTACAGACATTACAAAAGAATACAGACACTATATTACTGTAAATTCAATTGGTTAAATGTACTAAAATGAATGTACAATAATGTGATAAAGTTAAATAAACAGTGTCTTAATATGTATTTCTGTATTTATAAGTTCATTTTTAGTTACACTTTACATTTTATGGAATAAACTGTCAGATTGCATATCTTCAGGCAGTTTATTCCCTAATTTTAAACGTGTTTATCAGTTAGAATATTTTAGTTAATGCTATTAAAAGAGATTTAGGTAATTATTAAACTAGAGCTGTGATTTTTTTGGAAAGGAGCCATAATTGCTTGACATTTCTGAGTACATAATATATAAGTTGCAATTTTTTATTACTTTATATCACCTCATCCTTGTATCTTCACTAGAAGCTACGTGATTATATTATAGGTATACAGTTTGACAAAGGTTTCACATGCTTTTCTGTGCCATACGCCTGTGGACATTTCAGAGCTGCTGATTCATTACTGATTTTTTTTAGGTTACTGCAAGCTGTTTGCACGGCTTAAAAAGGAAGCAAAGAAAAGTGAAAAGGAATCTTATAAAAAATTCACGCAAATTATCAAACCAAGCCACAGCATCCTTATCTGAGTACACAGTTGGCAGGAGTTGTAGAAGCAGTGATTGAGTAACATAAAAGAAGCCACAGGTGAGTGAGAAGATGGGACAGATTCAGCTGCTTACCTTATCTTTTCCTATCCACCACTATCATCAAAGTAATACTGACTCCATTCACTGCTCAGTAAGCTTCATATGTTGTTGACCCTCTTCAACCTCGTTCCCTCCGTCTATCACTTATTCAGCACAGAGCTGTCCTAAGGCCCAGTGACAAGACTCCTTGCCTTACCTGACCTCTGACCTGTGAATTTTTATGCAGGTTGTGGTTTATACTGGAGAATTTACAGAGCGAGGCACAATGGGGAGACAGGTGAAGAAGGGAATGTGCAGTGATTTTACTAATGTTTTTCTTTTGTCTGGGCCATCATTGGTTTAGTTGTAGGTATTATTTTTATAAAGTTGTATTTACCATCTCCATCTCTCTCTTTGCCTTCATCCCCTTCCCCTCTTCTCCTCTCCTCTCCAGTCAGCTATTGGCAAACAGTGAGCAGACTCAGGTTGGCAAGTGTTGAATTACATTTTGTTTTAGCTAGGTGGCTTGGGTGTTTAAGATGTGGGTGCGTCCTTTTGCTGATAGACAGCTCATCTTACTCGTATCTATCACAGCTTCCGTCTGCTCCATTGACATCTGCTTTGAGCAATACTTGAGCTGGACACCTGCTTCATGCTCATGTTACAAGCTTGCATCTGTTACTGCACTATCTTTATCACCCACAGAAGACACCTGCTACTTCACCATCAACAATGCAACTTAGTCCTTCAATTTTATTCACCCTTCCAAGAAAGAAAACAGAGCTCTTCCACCACTGAGTCACTGGCATTAGCGTCACCATTTTAAAAGCCTGGGGTGATAAGGCAGGGCCTGGAGCAGACCTGCGCAGCAGAGGAGAACCTGGGCAGCTGAGAGGAAAACACACACGAGGGAGACAGCAGGGAGGTGGGGGCTGAAGGGTGGCGATGTGATGGAGAAAGATAGAGAGAAAACATACTCACAAACAAACAGCATTCAGTGTCGTCTTGACTAATCTTTTCTGGTCGAGCAACAGCCCCAGTTTGCTATACTTAGCAGGTTTCCACAGATCTTCGCTTCTCCTTATTACCATCTTAATTAGCCTAATGAGTTGAGGTGGGAAAAAGCGTGGCAAGCTGACGAGTTTGTTACAGGCAATTATTGTACTGTCCTTCCTTTACCGGCTTTATCTGCTGAAGGGCGGAGATTGGGATCAGTGGACTAGCAGGCTCATCCAACCTGGTCTGTGCTGTGGAGTCTGGTATTGATTGGAGGAGCCGAGGAAGAAGGAGAGGAGGAGACTGCAGGCACAGATTAGTCAGCGTTGATGTTCCTTGCTTGTAGGATGCTCATTGCCACTGCTGCTGTGGCCCCTATATTGGATGATCCCTCTTATACTGGTAGTGACTCTATATATGTTAAAAGGCATATGAGTCCTAGTCTCTTTGACAGTGTTACAATCCATTCAACTTCAGTTTTGTATCTACTATAGTTTTCTTTTTGAAAGTTTTTTTTCCCTTTATAAATCTGTTTCCTGTGTCGTTTCATTTATTATTCAGTTCTACATGTGCACAAATGCCTCAGGTCTGGAGGTCGTGCTGTTTAATAGTTGACACATTACCATGGTAAGGCCAAAGGGTGAAAGTGTATCACTTAACTGCAAAGACATGTCCATCATCAAGGCTACTTCTATCAGTATTTTTGGCATCTTAATTGGTGTGTGGCAGAGTTCAGTTGATGTCAGTCATTGTGATGGCAAACGCGCTTTCTTGTACTCTCTCTCGCCTCTCTGTTCCTCTCTCTCCTCTCTTTCCCACCCCCACGCACAGACAATGTTGGCTATTTTTCTGCTTTCCTGTATTTTTCAGGAGGGACCCCTGTTACCGTGACAACAGCCTGTTGTGTAATCTGGAATTGCTGTTTGCTCATTTACATCCTAGAATTTTCAGGTGATCCAATGAGATTTCCATCAAAAATTTGTATCAGGATGTATCAGGCGTATGTATCATGGCATCTGTTGCCTGAGGAAAAAAATGTTAAAACTCCACTAATAATGTCTCTAAAGGGGAGTAAGGCCTTTCTATTTTTCATTACTGGCTTTTCATCACAGTACATAGGTTTCTTAGTAATGCCATAATGAATCAAATTTGAGTGTGATTACCCGTGAGCCTTCTGGGACAAGTAGTCTGTTGTCGAGGGGGTGGCTGGCCCTGGCCGAGCTGTGTTGAAACAAAGCATGTGTAATGAAGACAGAATGCATTATGGGTCAGGTGCAGTGGACAACTGTTCTCTAGTGAGTGAGACACTTCACCCTTAGGCATTTAGGCATGACCTTCGACTGTTGACGCACACGCCCACAGGCACACATTGGAGGTAGACAAGTTCATATACTTACACCAGCACTCACACAAACACACACAGAAACACACAAAACACACTCGCCTTGAATTAAGGGTATATACACTTTTTTATAGGCTGGCTTTTCTTTGACTTTGCTCTCCCCAGATTTAAACCATTTTCCTTTTATATACTGTGTTTATGTACTGTTTATAGTTTTATATATACTACTACTACACACTGTTTTATGGATCCTTTTATAGCCTATATAGTCTGATGGTGTAAAGACCAGATATATCAATACTGAGTCATTCAGTCAGATATATTTGATTGTGCCCATTTTTCTTAGCCCTAATCCCCACACATATGGCATGATATGTTTAGTGCATATGATGCATAACTTTGCACATCTTGACAAAGTAATTAACAAAGGTAATGATGTGGTTGTCTGAGAATCTCTTAATCTTTATCAGGATAACACTCCATGTGGTACAGGTATTGGCACCAGTGAGAACCGAGTATCTCTCTGCCTCATGTTGCTGACATCTCATTAGAGGCATGTCAGCACAATACCGTGGAGATAGCATGGTTTACTGTGACTGAAAGGATAGGGAGAGGGTCTTTTCGCTGCCTTCTGCTCTCATCATGGGCAGTGATATGACCACAGGGTTAATTGGAGGGCCAGTGTGAGCATGATCAAAGCCTTTAGAAAGACTGGAAAAGGGCATTTGTCAAATATAGTTCTTATATTAGCAAAGCTTTTTCATCTTTCTCTAAGGGCCCACCTTCAGTTCAATGAGAGATCATTTCTGGTGTGATCAGAGAACACATAATTTAAAATAATACAATTTTTCAATATGAAATATATAAAAAAAATTCTGAATAGCCCCAAAAGGTAAGCATTCCTTTTCAGTTAAGTACTAGGAGAAGATTAGCTGAAAGTAGGTATCTGTAGTAGGCTTATAAACAGCTGAATGTTATTAAGGATAAACCTCTTGCATTGCTCATCAATTCAGATACTACTGTATATTAGTTGTTGTGGGTTTAAAATGGGAAGAGCCCAAATTAAATGGCATAGTTCTTAGTGAATTAGGGTACTCCGCCCATTTAACACGCAAGACAACAACTTCCAGCATTTAATTTTGGTAGGAGTTTTTTTATGGTTGTTGTTGGTATTGTTGTTTTATTTCTTTGTTTTTATTTTCAGTGGCTGACAAAGATGATTACCTCTTTGACTGGTTTGAAATGCCTTTGATATTTATTGCTTTAAGGGTTCATAGTGTACAAGAGACAAAGGATGAGAAGTTCTAAGAGAGTTTCTATAAGATTGTGGAGGAGCAGACTGTGGCACTTGTAGACAGAGCCAGAGAGCCCACCCCTGCGTTACAGTCCGCTTATATCTGTTGTTATGGAAACGGAGGACACACTGACGCAGTGACGCACTCACACACAAGTCTAAACAACCTTTAATAATCCCACACAGATCCAAACAGGCAGCACCACACAGGCCCACATGGTTTGATGTTGATGTTTGTTGGGAGTGAATAGACAGTATGCAATGGGGGTAGAAACACCTTGTCCATTACCCCTCAATCCAAAGAACAAATCTTGTAGGTACTGAAGGTCTGTGTTAACAGAAGCCCAAGTTTAATTGTGACCTTTCTAGGAATTAAAGAAAAACTCTTTATAATAAATACTTTATTGAGTTACATGTAGTTGTAAAATATTGCAGCGCTGGTCATATTGTCAACATTGGAGCCCAAATGTGCCCTATTTATCTTACTAAACCTGACTCAGTTTGCTCTTCAGTGTTTAATAAATCAACCGCTGGTGTTCAGTTGGAGATGTAGCTTTGCACAAGGACAATTGTCCTAAGATGCATCATTTCGAAAAATGTGTGAGAGATCAGGGGTGGGCCTGATGTTTGCAGATTAAAAATAGTAGTTTAAACAAGAAATAAATTTTTGTGTCCTCCAAAACTTGCCTCTTAACCTACAAATAATTGTGCGCGCAGCCCTTTCTCTCTCATACAAGGAACTTTTATTTTGGCAGGCGAAGTGTGAGCTACTATAACTTTAGCTCCCATCCCCCCAAAACTGGGAAAACTTTATTGGAATTTTTGTGGAATCACAACAGGATACTAAGGCTGAGGAGGAATTAAAGTTTGAACCACCACAGAGCAGCTCACTGCCAACAAAATGGGGGGCTTGGTAAATCATTTTATATTGTTTTTGGAAGCTAGTAATGGCACATGCACATCAGTGCAGTCTAGTGTTCTTCCAAGAAACCAATTTAGTGGGAAAATTAACTTTTAACAATGAAGGAACACAAGTCCCAAGTCACAGTCAGTTAAAACCAGTCTAAGAACAGGAGACGCTAAATTAACAGATGGGTAGTCATCGGCATGTTCTGTATTGAATGCAAGTACATAATAGGACACAATGGCTTTTTCATTACTGATGCACAGTAACAAAATTGCTAACTGTGATTTTTGTTGTGCCCCTTTCTGTCTGCATGTCAGATGAGCAGGGTTTAAAGTTTTCTGGATATTAGTTTCATAAAATATTCTCCTCCTGAATCACACTCGGCACATGTTCTGAGTGCTTCTGGTGCCTCAAGGTGGGACAAAATGACTTGTAATTGGACAGTGTTCTAGGGTTCGAAGGCTAGTAATGACATGACAACATATGGACCAAGCAGGAATAATGTTAATAAGTAAATTGTCTAATGTAAATGTGAGCTATTTTAATGAGCAATGAGCGGGTTCTATTATTTACAGTTTGTCAGCAAACAAATATTGCAGTTCTTTTGTTTTTTGTTGGTACACAAGTTGAATATTTTCCTCTCAAACGTTGTGATACTTTTTTCATATTTCATTAATTGAGATGTTAAAAATACATTTATAATAAAGATGTTCATACATTAATTTGGTATTGGTAGGCATAAACCAACTAATATTTAAAAGGAATCAAATTTCAGTATCATTATAAACCTAGGTTAATGGCTATAATTAACATTGGTTAGGGACATTTTTTCTATTTTGCACAAGGGACATTGGCACAGGCTGCCCCTGCTATTAAATCAGGTTATTTGTCAGGAGTGTCAAGAATATCACAGAGATTACTGCTAGGATCATAATTTTCTTGTCATGCTTTAGAAATAACCATTGCTCAGTCAAAGCTTGGAGTTGCGGGCAGGCGTCCGGAATACTTTATGAACTGGCTAATCCGTGCTCAATCATAGGCTATCAAAGATGCATGTACACAGCTAAACCCAACTAAGACCTTAACAATAGCTTTACAGGTTGTTTATATGTTATTCTGTGCATGTAAAGTTAGCCCATGTCAAGCCTGGCATAATAAAAAGAGACCTTATAGTCAAGACTTATAGTCAAGAAAGTAACAAAGTAAAAAGAATGTTAAAATATGTTTTAAAGAATACCAGGTCTTCCAAGTTTGTGCCAATCATCCAAGTTGGCCCTCTTTACATTATTCCTGGTGGTGTCTGTGCTCGGTCAGTGTTTCTGGAGGTGTAAGGGCCCATGAAAGGGCCCCTCAGAAGAAGCTATTTACAGCCTTTTCTTTTCATACAGAATGAAAAGCAACTTGCACAGATTGAAACCTGTTCAAGCTTGATAATGTGTCATAGTAAACATGAAGCCTTAATTTGGTTTTGGCAGAATTTTTTATCGTTATTTCATTGTGCCAGAGTGGTGCCTGAGTCGACTATTTTCATCTGAATGTGCAGATTACGTTATGCTCCATCTACCGTCTGTCACCTGACACCTGACACCCACAGGAAAAAATGGAAGTCTCCACCAGGAAATAATCCCTCAAAACCTGTCCTATTACTAACATTATTGCAACATTCATGTCTTCCTTAGTTCACCTTAGTTAGAGACAATGCTTAATTTCAAGCTATATTTGACACCATAAAATTTGTATCTTAAAAATGACGAAAAACAAGTAAAAGTTAAAAAATCTCACTACATATGGCATCCATTGCAAAATGATTGGGGGAATGTAAGTCAGAAGTAAATGGGCTGTAACTCTAAATGACAACGCTATTCTTTAAAGGAAGAACAGACTCTCACTATCAACATAGAGACACCTTAGCTAAATACAGCTGGCAGTTTGCTTCACTGACCTCAAAAAATTGCCAAACTGGAGACATTTTTCCGCCTGCATAAAATGATATTATAGCACCACAGTGCACGTCATTCAGATATTCGTATGGGAACAGGTTCATTTGCCAATCCAACTATGAGTTCTTGGGAGCTGGATCAGTGCAGATTCTGATACTACAAATGTAATTGGTGTACCTCTAATAAATAATAATGGTCATAATGGTGATTGAAGCCTAGTGGACAGTAATATAACCTTACCAGTTGAGCAACATAGGCTGTGGGTATTTGGAATTGTGAATTGCATTTTCCAAACATTTTACTAACAAAGGGATACTAGTTGACTGTTTAAATTTTATGTCCTAATCAGTATATAGTGACAAATTAGCTCATAGACATGTTGTCAGTCACTAAATAAGAGGCTTTGTAACAAGATTATTCAGATTAGGTGTTAGGTGTTCACAGCATAGGTTCACATCTAGATAAACCATCTTGAAAGGCTGACAAACAGCACAATATGGGTACAGTAGGTGAGATCTAGCATGTAAATTAGACTTTTTGTATCATATTGTAACAACATAGTTATTATACAGTATATATGTCAGAGATTTGACTGGTGTTATGTTGCTATCTCATTGGTGCTGCTGTTCCATAATACCCTAGACAACACTTTAGATGTAGCTGGCCTAGCTACATTTATCTGCTGATGAATGTGCCAGTTCTAATAGCTCAGGGTTTAAGTCTTAGTGTTTATGTTTCATAGCCTCCTTCCCAGCGGTGTTTCTTAAAGCTGCTCTTTACTCTTTTACACTTCTTCTTCAGGCTCCCAGCCAAAGACAATTGTGTGCCTTTAATTAGCACAGTCTCTGCATGCAAAGATAATTGGGAATAATGCATTTGCAGTACCCAAGGGTGAGTGAACACAGTATTTTGCTCATTTTGGTTCCTCTATGGACCATTTCAGACCAGTATTTCTTAACTGAAGGTTAAGTGTTATAAGGACACAGCTCAGAGGTGAGAAAAGGCAGCCCGATCATATTGACCCAAAGATTCATCTTCCCTCCCCCTGATGGATTGTGATTTGTGTTTTGGTGTGCTGTACAGTAGCTAGGTATGTCTCGTATGTGGGCAGACAAGGTGACCCAAGCTGTAGATCTAACTGCCGAACAACTGCTTGGGGACAGGGTCCTGCCCGCCTGACTGGACGTCATTTTTCTCCATTTAGCCCCATCTCACACCTGTAATAGAGGGGTCGTCCACATGAATGCTCACGGCTCCACTGGGATGGAACCATGTTTTCCTTCACATTGCCCTGTCATTAACAACAGAAGTCAACAGATTTCCTCCAGTTCCCTGTTAGCTTGAATGGGCACTAACTCCCAGTTCTGTTCTTTGAGGCTTGTGGAAGGGGACTGTTGTGAGGAAATGTTTAGGAAATGTTTAAATTCTTATCGTTTAAAGAAGAACAACTCCATGTGGCTGTTCATTTGGCCTGGGATACATTTTCAGATATTGATTTTCATGCACCCACTGTGAAATTAATAATGTAGATGAATGAGAATAGCCTGCGTCTGGACTGACCTGGTCTGTCACAGAGGCTGCCATCCTAGAGAGATTGGTCCCTTGTTATGCCTGTCTCCCAGACACCCTGACATTTCTTCTGCTGTGGCCATGCCTGACCCTCTTTCCCTGCAGACCAGCACACACACACACACACACACACACACACACATACATGCTCATGCACACACATTTACACAGTTCACATATCTATCTACAAAAGCGCCACTAAACACCAAGTTTCTTGTTTTTCTACTTTTCTCTGGCAATATTTCTGCTGTGTCACTTTTTTTTTTTTTGCCAAAATATGGGATGTCGCTGTAAAGGTTATGTCGGAAATTTAACTTTGCTTTACGTAACCTTTTCAGCGAAGTATTGATGGATGTAATACACTGGTAACTGAATCAATATCAAATGGCAGATAGAACACAAAATATAAAAAAAGGTACTGAATTGCACACACACACACACACACACACACACACACACACACAAACACCATTACATGGCATAGACTTTAAGCAGAATGAGTAAAACCATAAATAAATCCATTTCACACATACAATAGATACTGCATATATTACTGTATTCAGATGCAGTTTGTTATGTCCAGGTTGGTTTCACTGAATTTGCTATGGATAACAGGATCTTTCCCACAGCAGACAACAATAATGCATCCAGCCAGGGAGGAAGCCAAGTGCTTTAACGCACACACGCACACACAATCTCTCTCTCTCTCTCTCTCTCTCTCTCTCTCTCTCTCTC
>OMKZ01018324.1:18276-40355 GCA_900302535.1 Neoniphon sammara | reverse complement strand
CCTACAATGAAGCTCATTGCCTTTGAACTGTGAAAAAGCCCACTCAGCAAAAATGTCTGCAGGAGCTTGCAAGTAATAGACCTTTTTCACAGCAATCATTTTGACGTGAAATAGTAGGGCAAGCACAGGTGTTACTAATGACATCAATGAAGGTTCTGTTCCATTTAAGTGTAGCAGAGTCTTTCCAGTGAGCCAGCATGAACAATAGCAGGACCCTGGCTCTGTTAGACCTAAATGGAACAGAACCTTCATTAATGTCATTAGTAACACCTGTGCTTGCCCTACTATTTCTTGTCAAAAGGGCGGTTGCGAAAAAGGTCTATTACAAAATCAATAGAAGAAAGCTGTTTTTATATGGAAACAATGCAGTATTTAGTAAGTAGCTCCTCCAGGACGAGTCAAGCCTTTTTTCAACTGAGCCTTGAGTGTCAGCAGCAGAGGGCAGCACAGCCATTGGATACACCTAGTAAAGGTGAGCAGAGGTTAGCAAACATTAGTACAGTTGTACATATACATAACTTGTTAATGGTATAAACTTCTTCAGTTGTAAAAAAAAAAAAAAAAAATGTTTTACACAAGCACTTATCTAGTGACATACATAGCTTTTTGAAATTCCTGAATAAGAAAGCTAGCTCAGACGGCTAGCAGTTAGCCTAGATAGCACCAAACTGGCTACAGCAGTAATTTAGCTAACCTGCAGAGTTACAATTTTTTGTTTTGTATGAGGCTAAATTAAAATTGTAAAAGTGCAATGTGCATGGCGTTGTTGTCAAGTTATCCAAATATTAGAATACAGTCTGTGTTTTAGTTATTTGACTGGAATTATTTAAACAGCAAGCTGTCATTAAATTGAAAGTCATGTGGCTCACGTGCCTCCCAACAGTGGCATATGGGATGTTTTTTCACATATATCAGTGTGTATGTAGATTTATAAGTCTTGAACTGTTAAATTCAAGTTTAATTTAGTTCAGTTCAAAATTTAAGGCCTGGGAAGTTCTTTAATGAGGTTAAATATAGCATTTGAACTGTAAATACAGCTGCTTTTTCTCTGTCCATACTTTTCTAATGAGAAGTATCCCTTGTTGCCATATACCTTGATACTGTTTTATGATTTCCCAGCCTTTGTTTGGGCCTTTTAATTGGTCTTAGGTTTGATTTAAATTGCCATTATAGGGTGCCTTACAAAGTCTTAAATTTAATGTAGAAATTTGCAGAAACCCTGTGATTTTTGTGTGATGCACAAACAGTTCAGACTTTGTAACTGATGTTTAGCTGCTGTTTATATCGGTCTGTGTTAAAAGGTCTGTATTCATGTTATTGCAACGCATGTGGCTCTGGGGAAAAGTACTGAACAGATTGGGATTTTGGGTCATTGTATTTTGTGATAATGCGTATGGATTAACAGTTAACACCCATGGTTTAACAGATACTTCCAGTATTAAATTGTGATTAAATGATTACTAATTTTAGCAAGCACAGTTTAACGTGTTAGCTAACATGCTGGCATTATTGAACAGTTTGAATGGCATATTTGTGGACATTGCATTTTTGGCACATTGATTCATCAGTGGCATCTAGAGAGTGTTGCATTTTATCATCTAATTGAATGTTTTGTCTGCTGTACACAAACATAGTTGCCATGAACACAGAGAGTGAGTAATTAGGTTTTTGCCATAAACTAAAAAAAAAAAAAAGAGGAGGGACATATTCATTAAGAGATTTTGAGGAAACTTGAACACTAGACATGTTAAGGTTTGTGTTATAATCCCAACTGTGCAGGTGAATGCTCAGTGCCTGTGATATAATGCTGCATTCACATGGTAGTAGTATGTGGTAGGTGACAGTGTTCATTGTTTTCAACAGAACAATGACAGTAATCTGTGCCAGCACTGTCACTTATCATACCTGCAGACAGGACTTGCCTATGAAAGTTGTATTTTCCCAACTTTTACCCAGTATCGCAGTGATGAACTCAACCCAGATTTAAAAAAAAAAGAATAAGAATAAAAAATTGGATGTACAAAGCTGCACCTGATTTTCTCTTTCCTTTTTCTGTCTTTTATAGAATTAAGGGAGAAAATTTTGGCTCCTCCAATTCCTGGCTTGACTTAATGACATTTACTTTGGGAATCGTATTTACAAATTCTGAAAAATACAAAAATACAACCTGCTTGACATTTTTTAATGAAAATGTATAGTCACACAATGCTATTAAAACAGATCATTGTGGATGGAGTGCTTAAAACTTTTGCTCATAAAAATCACCATGGCAACAACAAGGCACTTTGCTGTTGCAATTGATGGCATCACACAGTGCTGTCTGGTATGGCTGTTTTTTTTTTTAAGTCATAATATGAATTCAGAGTGTGAATGCAGGGATCCTAGTGATACAAATCAAGGAGATACACTGAAAGAATTTACATAAAACTAGTGGTTCTGTTTCCATATTTTACACTGCACTGCATAAATACACTGTCTTGGCAATATAATGTTCAGCTTCAGTGCCAAATTGTTTTGGAGTTACTGGCCGCCCTAATAGATTATGATTTGTCCTAAAAGCTGGTGGTGTTAAGATGCTCTACACATGTTATGTTAAACACCAGCACACCCTATATAGACGGTTAAAGTTATTTCCTGCTGGGCTCAGGATGGCGTTTCCACGCAAGTGTCTTAAATACCGTGCCAGCTGCCATCTAAAGCAGCTTTGCAAAATAAAGAGTGAAGGACCTGAAGGACCAAGAGCAGGGAGGACTGTTGTGAGGCTGGTAGGGGGTCTTTTTACATTACACATCTTTGTTTCAAGCTCTCAGTGCTTAGCATTAGACGTTCTAGACACTAGAAGCAGTGTCTAGAAATTAAATCCATGGCAGAGGGTAGAGGATCGGATGGCTAGGTCCTGACTAGTTGTTCAGTTGCTTCATCTGTTGATGGAAAAAAGTTTGCTCATTAGGGGGAGAGTTGGAAAGGACCGCTGGCAGTGTTAAGCACATTATCCAAGGGAAGGCTGAATGAGAAATCAGCTATGTGGGGTGTAAGGTCATTGTCTGCATTGAAGGGAACAGGCGGCCTCTATGTCTGAGGATTAGGCTCGCTGTTAGCTTGCCACCGGGCATCTGGTGCTCTCACAGCACACTGTTTCACAGGAGTAGCAGCACCGCAACATGACTGGAGAGACCAGGGAAGTTTTACTGCACTGTGAGTTACTCTTCACTCCTGGGACCTAATTGTGAATTTGAAATAGTGGTCAGTGTCTTCATTTATAGAAGTCCTCATTATGAATAGTTACTGATTATCACAAGTTATGGATTGATGGTTTTGGAGTGTAATGTGGTGTACAGAGAATAGTTAACTTGAGAAACTGTCAACTGTCAACTATCAACACTTCCCTAGATAATGTGAGGTAAACTGCTGGAGGAGTGTTGATGGATGAGTTTGATTTGTTCTCTCTTTTTTTTTTAATCTGAGTGTGAACAACAGTTTTGATTTGAATGTGTAATGATGAAATGAAACTCATCCTTTTACTTTTCTCAGTCACAACCTGATATGTTGAGAAGTAACAGTTGTGTTATATGTGCTGCATTAGGTACTTTGTGCAAGATCCCACTGCATAACTTTGTTGAATCATAAAAATGTAATGGATGACAACTAACACCAACTAGTTTAAAACACATGCTGTATCTTACCCATATGCTTGGACTATAACACTGTACACTTATCTTTCAAGGGCTTTTGAGGATTTGCATAAATTTGCTGGTATTAGTTACAGTTACAATAGGCTGTTTCTATTGTGGAAAGTAAAAAACTAGAATGTTTGCCATTTTTAACAAATATTCGTCAATAAACCTTGCATCCAAGCTTATTTTACAGGTTTTCAAGACAGAAATACACAGAATCATTTGTGTGTGTTGGAGACTGAAACACTACTGTTCCCTATGCCTGGTGTTGAATGCTAATAGCTTGTTGTTATTAACAGCCATTTAAATGTAAATGTGCCTTTTTTCTGGGGAGACAAGGCCTTGGACTGCCGTGGCAGATCACTTGTTATATGGCCTGGTTCCTTTGGTAAAACATGGGTAGCCATTCAAAAGATGTGTCTGTGTTTTGACAACAATAGCACTTGTATCGAATGCCATAAAAAAGAGTTCACTTGAGTTACACAATGCAGAGGCTTTGTTGTAGACATTGTAATGATGCATCAACAGATGTTGGGTGTATCCTACTAGCAGATTCGAATGCAGCGAGGCTTATGCTGCAATGACTCATCCTGAGATTCAGTGAAAGCAGCAGCAGCGCAAGGCGGTGTTAAAGTGGTTATGCCAATCACTAGATGGTTGCTAGGCTAAGCTATTAAAACATGAATTGTCGATTACCCTAACAAGTCCCCTGTTGATGTGACAAACAAAAAGTGGTTTGGAGTAAGGCACATTTGTTGTACATGCTGCTTTTTTTTGGATTACATCTTTTCTGACTGAGTCATTTTAAATGGCAGTGAAGGCTTGAGCAGGAAGTCTTTTTCTTCTACACAGTGTTCACTACCTGATGTATTTGTGTTGTTTCATCACAGTATGTGGTATGACAGACACTATGTTGAGATGGTGGCATCTGTCTGTGTGTAGACAGTCTGTGTGTGTACATGAATACTTATGAACACAATACATGATAGAAACTTCATACTTACACCACAGGTTCCCCTACTATATAACTTATAAACGAACACAACTCCATCATGCATTAAGATGAAGAGTTTGTATTAAGCAATGAGGACATTCATTAGTTTAAGTAATGATCTCATTATATATCATAGTGATTATGGAGGGACATTACACAGCTCAACTGCCTCTTTTTTTTAAGAGTAGTTTAACAAACTTAGACTACAGCGGCCATTTTTACTCCAGACATTGCCATGAAGAACTTGTTGATCCTCGTTAGAGATAACTAAAGATTCATGCATATGTAATAAGCACACATTTTGGTAAAAAGGGAGATCATTAAGATGCCTACTTTTTAGGCTGCTAACTATCAGCTTTAAAATGCATAATACAAGCAAGGCTGAACAGATAATGAATTGGAAATTATGATACAAATAGCTCTGCTCTGTAATTTCTTCATTATAGCCCTGCAATTTCTTGATTGCTTTAGTGCATTGCGATTCTATGATATCGTTTATTGGGGACTGCAAAGCTCTTTTTTATTCTTTTGAAAATAGCTTGTGCTTTATCTCTTCTGAACAACTGTGTACCAAACAGTAGTAATTAATTTATTATGGGCAGTTTCCCTCTTGGCTATCCCTTGCTCTGTGTAAACATCCGGCTGACGAATTGACTTTCTCATCAACTGAAATAACCTTAGAGTTCCATGTTAGTTGACACAGATCACTATGAACATTTGATTTTGTAAAAATGGATGCATTTGATTTTCTATATGATTGCAATTAGCTGTCATTTTAGAGCAATAATTGATAGTGGGGTCTCTTACTGTAGATAAGGACAAAAAAGGCTGATTATGCATGCTGAACATTTCTTTCTTTCTTTTTTTTCCCACCCAGTTTCTGGAATACACACTACATTTCTTACAACAGTGTCTTTAGACTGCACCAGCATCTCAAGTCTGAAATTCTCCTGTCAGGTTAGGCAGGTAACTCAAGGAGTGCTACACAGCTAAGACAGCGTGGCACTCCAAGCCATTTCCTAACATACAGTGCGTGACTAGTCATTCTCTCTAATATGGCCAATGTGTGTGGGCATCTTATACACTGTCAAACAGATATCTGCAATGTGACCAATGTGTGCAACTCCAAAAATTATGAGCTGGATAAGGTGACTGAGACAAAACCTAAACTGCTTTTGGGAGAATGAAAGTTTATTGTCAGTCACACACTGAGTTCCTCCAGGCTGTACATCAGTACAATATTGGAGGCAAAGCCTCCATTTAACTTCGTACACTCAGGGAAAATAGACAGAAAATATTCAAAGACTTTAGTCAGACTCAAAGGGCAAATGAGAGTAACACCTGGGGTTCTGACTAATACCTTGAACATAATCATCCCATCCTATCCCATCCCATCCCATAATTTATATGAGATTCTTATGTAATGGAATTTTGCTTCACAGACCTCGGTAACAGCATGGCTTCTATTTCTCAACAGCTGTGAGGCAGCAGGCTCATGTTATATCAGCAAGCCTTATTGTCACCAACACTGATGACTGTTAACAATCTGTTATGTGAATGAGATGGGCAGAATGTTTGTTATTTATAATCTTTTTAGCTTGCAATTTCATTGTCCTCAAAATGGTTATTTTCCTAAACAGATTGGCAGTGTATTCAGTTGACCAATGTTGCCATGAGTAGCATCATGGCAAGATAGGATTTTTTTTTTCTTTGCTCTGTCTTATTATTGGCTTATCACTCATCTGTGAAGCACTTTGAACTGCACTACACTGTATGAAATGTGCTATATAAATAAACTTTCTCTTGACTTGACAGTTGCTCATATGATGTTAAGTGTGAGTAATGGTACATAGCACAAGAACTTTTGATACCAACTGTGGAGGAATTTTCCTCCTTATGTTTAAAGGTAACCACTTTTCAATAACTCCATCACACCAACAATGCATTGATATATAACCAGCATTATTTTCCTGTGTAGCTGCTTGTGTGCCACTGCTTCCATAGCGTAGCCACTGGCAGCTTACAAAAATAATGCTGCATTTCTAATACCAACATGTCTATAAAGATCGTTTGAAAGTTGAACCAAATGGACTGCAGGAAATAGGCCACAAAACTACTGCTACCTTCAAAGTACTTCTAGCAAAACTTGCAGTATTGATAACAGGTATTTTTAGTAAAAACAATGCATTTTGGTAACCATGGCCCTCATTAGGGTTTGTAAAACATTTCTTCCCAAATCTGAAACAGACTATATGGTAACAAACTGAAACCCCACCTATTTGTTACATGCATTTATTTCACACATTTAAAAATGGTAATTCCAATGTCTAAATTTCACTTTGGTAATTTATATGCCTAAAAAATGATGCATGTTTATCAATAAGGGTTTTATTTTGGAAACTGTGACTGGAATTAGAAAGGACTCAGTAGAGCCCATACCCCTGCTGAGGTTGTAGCATGAACTTATGTCCCTGTCTGTGCTAAGCCACACCCCCCTCTGGCAAAGCAGTTGTCAATCAGTGGCGAAAGTTGGTCAGTGCATGCTGCCTTGACCCCTGACTTCCCGACTGAGTTTCGTGATGTTGCGTGGATGTGCGTGGAAACTGCAGCCCTGTTTATACTAAGTCCGGCCCTTTGGGTAATGTTATTGTCATAGGACATGGCCCTTTTCAACCAAACAGTGTAGAAAGTTGGTCAGTGCCACCTTTACCCATATCCCTGCTGGTTTTTGTGATGTTACGTGGATGTGTTTGGGAATTATGGCCTTGTTTGTACAAAGCCACGGCCATTGCCATGGCCCCCTTGAGGCTGATTGGCCCGAAAAGTTAATCACTTCTTCATGCAAATTACTGGAAGATTTTACAACATATTATTTTAAGATATTACAGGATATTACTGTAAGATTATCTTGATATGCGTCTTCATCTACAGTAGGTAAGTTAGTAAATCAATACCAAGAAATTGTTCCTTGAATACAAAGCACTGTACAGATTTGTGACCTTTGTGGTCTATCAGACGTTGGAGAATGATTGAAATGACTGAGCTGTGAAATCAGAGGGAAAATCTGTCCTCTTTTGCAGGACTTTAAATGTTAAGAAAATTAACCACAATACACATTGTTAATAGCAACCATTAACATGATGGCTCTTGCCCCATTGATAAAACATTCACAGATAGTAATAATGAGGTAAAAAAAAAAAAAACGAAGGGCAAAAAACAAAAAAATTCCTTATTCAGTAGCTAAATATGATACCTTGGAAGAACAACATGATAATGAAGACACTCAGTGTAGACTGCAGTTTAATAGTAGTGGAACCTACCAGTCCAAATGAGAAAGAGACATATTTGCATAGCTTTTTAGGAGAAAGAAAGCAGAAAAAGGCCTATGGACAAGCCAGGACACTTCATGCCAGGCTACGCCTCAGCCTGCTTAGTTCTGCCAAAGGTCTGTTTCAAATTAATATTGTTAAACTGGAGCCAGCTTCCAGTGATGAATCCGTTTAATCAGCTGAAGTCATTATGGTTGTCTTAATTACTATGTCATGGAAGTTGTCTGCCTTCTCATATAGCGCTGTTCTCTTTGGCTTGAAGTCTGCATTAGACTACCTTGATGCACACAAGTGTTGATACAATACTCAAACAAAGTGGGGAATGCATTGTTATCTATTTATGAGCATCCACCAGAGCTTTTAAATGAGCAGTATTTTGTCATAACCTGTTTTTTTGGAAAACTGCTGAACATGGCAGACCTTAGTCTACAAAATCTCTGGTCACATTTGAATAAGAGAATTTGCTATCTGCTAAACTTTGGATTACAGAGATTCAATAATGAACGGTAAGTGACATGTCTGGTAAGGTCTCAGCACTTCTCATTAAATTATAATTGATCTTTCCAAATGAGCTTTGGAATCACATTCATGGTGCTGAATTGTAATGTTTAAGCTCCCCCATGCTACTTAGGAGCTCTTTTGTCATGTATTCATTCACAAATGTACAAACAAGAAGTGCCAGATATTTATCGGCCAGGCAAATTATCAGACTAGTGCCTGTTCTTGATGTTTTCATAAACCAGCAGAACAATTACTTGCAGTTTCTGTGGTTGTCCTTGTAAAAGTGCTTATGTATAAAGGCCAAATTATTCCTCTGCATCGCAGTGTCACTGTAGCTACATCAGAGTGGCCTACACCAGTGTGAGCATTTTTAGTTCTGCATTGGATTAAGTCTGTACGCACACTGAGGCAGTCTCTCAAACATTAGAAAGCAGTGTCAAGACTTTATTATTCCGCGGTAATGAAACACGGATAAAAAGAAATTATGTTTACATTAACTGAAACAGAGAGTCCTCTCTCGGACGCACTGGCAGTGTCCAAAGCGCGGTGTTTTGGGATATTGCGCACCATGGATTTAGAGACATTTTGCAGTTGGTGCAATTTGGGGATGAGTTTACAACATCAGAACAGATTTGCAAACCTCCTCAGTTCAGGCTGGTTGAAGAGAGAGACCACAGCCAGCTTCATATTGGCTTCACTCTCAGTGGAAATCAATCGAGGTGCACCTAAGCTATGGCGGCAGCCTCTGCAGGCT
Source organism: Neoniphon sammara (assembly GCA_900302535.1). NCBI lineage: Eukaryota > Metazoa > Chordata > Actinopteri > Holocentriformes > Holocentridae > Neoniphon > Neoniphon sammara. The sequence continues at coordinate 31,103 of OMKZ01018324.1, read as the reverse complement.
ACGCAGGAGCCACAGACACTGACGGTGTACCTGCAGCGGTACTTTGATGCAGGAGTATAAACTGACCTCAGCTGCTGTACCAAACTCGTTTCTCGTAAGAAAATATACAGGTATAAAGTAAGTGTGCATATTTTGTTTGGGTCTGTGCACGTCATTTGTTATGTGAATACATCATTAAACACGGAATACCTGTTTATGGCAAGAGCTTAACCATAAACTGATACTAGTGATACTGATAAGAAGTGTGAGCATACTGATCAGTTTTGGAAAGACCCTAAAACGTTTGTGTTGAGAAAAAAGAAATGGAGCCAAAACAGAATTGCAGTGCAGCGTTTGAAGTGCAATTGCCTTACAGCTTGAGTCCTCCACTACTAGACAAAGTGAAATCTCTTCGTTTGCTGGAGAAGTTGAGCAGTGTGTGTTAGTCTAATAATATCTGTGGGTCTTGCTTTGTTTCTGTAGATATCCAGGAGTTCTATGAGGTGACACTGCTCAACACCCAGAAGAGCTGCGAGCAAAAGCTAGAGGAGGTCAACCACATGGCCGACAAGTGGGAAAAGAGTGTTTCTCTGCCAAGCCCTGAGCTCACGCACTCTGCATGCCCTGTGGAGGAGGTGAGTCTGCAGCATATCCTGCCCACAACATCATGCATACCAATTAGTTAAACAGAGACACCTGAAATGAAGAATTACCACCCCCTACCATCAACCAGGTGACCACAGTTTGTGAAAAAGTCTTGTTTCAAGACATACAGTGAAATGCAAAACTACAGTTGTGATGAGTTGGTTGCTTTTCCTTTCCATTCTCTGTACTAATAAGGTGACAGATCTGCAGGACCATTGGATAGGCAAGTCCATTCACTAACCACCTGTGTCAATGGAGTGTCAAGTGGGCACCTTCCTCTAATGCTGCAATGAGTTGTTACACTATAGTATCTACAAATCTAAGTCTTAAAACCTCCTGAGTACAATTAAATGCAGGACTAAAATTAAGTCTTAATTTGAGCTTTAGAGATACTTCTTGGCGTGCTCTTTGAGAAGTGAGAAAAATGCAATCCAGTCAGTTATGCAGATGTAGACTCTTCTAGCTCTACATGTTGTCATTTTCACATTTTTATGTACAGCCACCCTGGCACATGGTATGGGTTGCTGATCTGATTAGATTTTGGAGCACTTTGCTGCATATTTTTTAATATTAATGAGGAAAAACTGACTTTCTTCAAACTGCTATAGCTTCTTACTGCTTTAAGTTATAGAGTTCATTTTGGTGACAGTATTTTGATTGGACATGCAGTATTTGCTAATTAATGCATTAGTAATTAATTGCCTTATTAACAAAACTTGCTTATGTTTAAGCAAGTTTAGTTTCTACTTGTGAAATTGGTCTGCAATTTAATTGGCATCAAAATAGGTCTTAAAAGGCCTTGCATTTAACACAATGAAACTGTAGTCACCCAGATAACACACATAATTAGTACTTTCTGAGCATGTTTGTTATGCTAACTCTGGTAACATGCTTGTGTGTTTGTGTGTATGCCATTGCTTGTCCCTATGCCTAAGCTTGCTACAGCTTTGTGCTTCAAAGGGCGCTGGCTGTGCTTCGAAGCATTTGTTTCGAAGGTTTCATTTGAGCTTCGAAGCAATAATTGGTTCCCCTCAGGACCACATCTTGTAAACAAACTAGTCTCATCTCTTCCGGATAGATGAAAAACCCACTGAAGTTTGTTGAGTCATGCTCCAAGAGTTCTAAGAAAGCCACTCTAAAAGTCATGTCCAAATATTTATGAAATTCTGTCTTATAGAAAGCATTTGTTTTCAGCCTCACATAAAATCACAGCCATTGAGACTGTCATCTGTAATGGCCAATGCTTTTGCATTTGCAAGAAAATGAAATTGTATTACACCCGCCATCTTGATATTTTTGTTTCTGGCAATGTACTGCGAAGTCTTCACTCTATCATGAATGGCATCAGATTTAGGAGTTCTCTTCAGATTACACATCTTCAGTGCCATAGTGTGTAACTGGTTGGTTGGTCTTTATTTATATTGCACATTTTCCAGTACAATGTAATTCATTTTACATGGCAGAAGAAAAAAGAAAAAAATATATAGAAAATGTAAAGATAAAAATCTGGAGATTACATGATTAAAAGGAGTGAAATTAAAATAAAATTAAATAACTGCATAACAAATGTGTCACAAATCCTGATAGACTCAAATGCAGAATCACAGACAGGAGACAGACTTTACTTGAAGGAGCAGGCAAAACACAATCTAATACAGTCCAGGGTCCACAACATAGAGTCATTCCAGCCAGGCAAAGGTGCCAGTTTGCCCCAGCTAAAGGAGCGGGGCAAACTTACAGGCAAGGATCATAACAGGATTGAGCAGAAAACAGAACAGGTGCAAACAAGCACAGAAGCACTGGAGATGATCTTGTGGACAACAGAGAGAAATGGAGTAGGAGTTACAGGTGTGCAGGCAGGAAACAGTATGCAGGTTAGCAGTAGATGAGAGGTAGATCAGTTGTCCACGGTCAGTTTAGAGAAGAACTCTACTGATCATTTGAATGCTTTGATTGTATTTCCTGAGACAGACATGCATCTGAAAACATGATCAATTTGCAGTTTGATTTTCCTCCATTTTCGTTCAGCCTGCAACAGTTTCCTTTGAGGGTTGCTGTCTCTTTGTTTTTCCAGGAAATGTTGGCTTTTGATTTGACCTTCTCTTAAGTGGGGCAGCAGAGTTAATAGTATCTTTTAATTTTTCACAAAAAAAAAATCAGTATGTTCACTTCAGAATGAGGGTGAAGAGGATGAAGGACAACTGTTAAAAAGCATCATAAAATTTGTAATTGCTGCTGGGTCCAGATAGTATTTCATTAAAGTACTCTGTCTTAATAGGTGCATTGCATGCCTTAACAGTTAAAATAGCAAATGTCAGTACTGGATGTTATATATATTACAAGTCATTGGCTTAATAAGATCCAAGATGTTTTCATGTTTGTGAGTGGATCCTTGGACATGCTGACTAAAATCCATAAGGCTTAAAAGACCAGTAAAATCCATTGCTTTTGAGTTCACCTCATTGTCCACATGCAAGTTAAAATCTCCCATAATTATCCTGTCATAGTTTGAGTGTATGATGGACAGTTACTCAAAATCATCCAAAAGTGGAGTGTGGTTTTGGTTGTCCTATATACTGTAACAGCTAGGACAAATAGACAGACAGCTGAATAAAAGCCAAAATTTGTTGCAGATTCTTTAATTAATGTGGCCAGGCTATCAGTACCCACCCAGGTCTTTAATAGGAAGAATTTTATCGATACTGGTAACCCCATGACCTTTCCTCTTGCACCACCATCTGACCAAACTTTCAAATTGTCAACACAATGACTGCAAGTAGTTTTTATTCAAGTATTCTCATATTTGCTGCTTAGGGACATGGTCGCAAGGGGTCATTGAGCATCCAGGTCGTATCAGGGATATACCCTGCTGTTGTTTACCTCCAGCACAGCTAGTTTACCTTAGTGCACAGGGCTAAACGTACAGTAGCTGGAAGTATTTGCACTTTTCAGGAACAGAGGTGCTCTTTGTTGAATATGCTTGAGAGAGAGACGGAGACCGAGAGAGAGAGAGAGAGAGCGAGAGAGAGAGAGAGTGGGGTGATGTATGGGGGCGTTCTTGGGTCGTGACATCTATCGGTCTGTCTGTATGTATGTCTGTCCTTCGATTGTCCTGACAACCGTACATCCGATCAACTTCACACTTGGTGGGTGTATTGCTGAGGCCCCAAGGAAGTGCAGTGTTGACTGAGAAGTTTTCTGGACGAGCCATGTTCCAGAAAAATGCAAAAAACAATTTTCTCATTGTTAGTTATCATTGTTAATGGTGGAACAAAAAAGCGCAGTTCATCGTCTATAAAGGCAGTAGTTGCGAGCATTTACCTTTGCGAGAAGAACATGTACATATACAAGTACATGTGAACTTCTGCGCTATCACCCACAGACTAACAAATCAATATAGTAGAGCAGTAGGAGAAATAGAAATGTCATTACTTATTAGCATGTCTGTAGAAATTGATGAATGCCTTTTTAAGTTTGCACAGAACTGGCTTGAAACAAACTCTGATCTGGTATTGCCAAATAAATTTTCTTGTTTGGGTCATTGTGCACTGGCCCTTTTAGTTGTAACATGTTTGGCATCTTACCTGGAATTGGACCAACCAGTTTAGTAATCCACTGGTAATCCTGTTTGCCCACACAGTCAAACCGTCCTCTTGCTCTCCACCTCTTTTAATGCAGTAACAGTAAATCATAGGTAAACAGGGATGGTGGTGTGCATTTCAAAACAAATCAAGTGCATAGGGTTTTCACTGCTACAAAAATAACCCCTCTGCAACAGCAGTGACTGCTGAACAGCTTTGCTGAGGATATCCAGTACTACCCGGATAGGGATAAGTGAAGGGGATTAGATCAGTCCTCAGAGACTCTCACCCTTCCACTGGGTCATCAGTACACTGCTGTTGTGTCTTCTGGTCTGTTATAGTAATCAGTCCTCGAAAGCTTAGGCAAATGTCCTGTCAAATAATGAGAGATGGCAGATGCCCCTATCAAAATGAATTGATGGGGTTCATACTGGTTATTCAGAGAGGAGAAAATTAAGGAAAACAATGGAGTTTGGAGTATTGTTGTTATTTGGTAGAAGTGGATATATATCCATTAAAGCAGAAGAAAGAAAAGAAAGAATTGCAAGAAGAAGCGATGATCCTGATTACATAATTTTCCAGTGCCTGACAGGGGAATCAAGCTAGATATTTTATGTTATGGTACAATTACTCTCTTTTCTTTCTTCTCTAGCTGTCTCCAAATTACCTTTTCATAAGCATTGCATGAAATTGTTATAATTATGTGCAGTTACATAAGAAATATCTTTGTTGAAAAAAATAAAACAAAAACAGAATTCTCTAATAGAGAGCTAGAATTGTATTTGAAAAAATGATTGCCAGAATAATTGTCTGCTCAGTAAGGTAAGGTCAGTCTCAAATTCACTGAGAGATTACCTTTCTTGTTACCTCTGGCCTAACATGGCCTTCTTTTCACTTTCCATTTATGTCCCCACTAATTGTATTATATTTCGCAGCCGTTTTTCTTGGGCTGCCATGCTTGCAAATGTGCAGACACTGTTAGAGCTTCTGAAATAGTGTGAAAGTTGTATGAAATAGCAGGTGAATTAGGCAATTCCATTTGATGAATGGATTCATCGGTTAAGTCATCTAACGATTTGCCCTGTGAAAATAAATCAAATTGCCCATTCCCATACAAAATGATTAGATGATTAAATGATAAATCAAAAGATGTTGTGGCACAATAGAGAATGCTGTATGCTGTTTCACTGTCTCTGCTGTCGAACTCTAAGCAAAGCAGAATGTGTGAATCACCCAACTTTAAATAGCTTTATGCCTCCTCCTGCTCTTTGAACCCTGATCAGTTGTTGTTACATTGCATTATCTTGTAAAACTTCAGAGCTTGAATCACATTGCTGGAAGTAATGGCACCAAAACACTAGAACATATCCGTTTTTATGCACAGTAAAATACCCATCTTAGCAAGTCATTTAGTCTCATATTTAGTCATAAAATCTTTTCTTAATAGGCCCATTTTAAGAATAATGAGCTTTACACTCAGTGCATGACTTAAAATGTTTATTTTTGCCATTCTGTCAAAAAAAAATCTCCATGTCTTGCATCTGTCAACAGATCCAAATGTTTCAAGGCTGTTTTTATTTCAAGCAGTTTCAAACTAAACTGCATTAAGCATAGCATAACAGATTAATGGCTATGCAGAATAGACTGATGTCTATTTTCGTGTCCCACTCCCAGCATGCAGTATGGCCCGGTTTTTATCGTAATATCACACATGCCATTTTCTTGATTTAACCAAAATAAAAGTTGCACATTACTGAATGTAGGAAGGACTTTCTGGTGAAAAAATGGAGAGACTGCTAAAGCAAGCTAATTCCTGCGTGTTCTCTTCAAGCCTCGTGTCCACAAAGGTTTTGTAGTTTTGCTGTGTGCCAGGGCTTTATTTTTGGCCTTCACAGGCACGTATAGGCTTACACTATCCGAGCTGCTAATTAATGACTTACCAACACAACAGGCAAACTCACTAGCCAGTGGTGACTCGATCTATCTGTCAGTGCCAATACTTACATAATTCTAGTACTACAGCCATTGTAAGAGAGATTTATTACACATCTGCAATTATTTAATTTTAACAAATGATTCATCGGAAAATTATTAGAATTTTATGATGCAGTGTCAGAAGTTACACCAGATTTGGTTGACATACTTACAGTCAAAGCCTTTGTCATGTTAGAAAATATCCTTGTATTATATAGTGTTTTTCTTTTTGGATAGCGGGAAGGTGCTGCTCCTCAATAAGTGTAGAGGAAATGCCCACCATCACAGATAAAGTGTTATACCTCTCTTACAATGCACCAACCTTTACAAAATTGTCTGGTCTTATCTGCTCCATCAGGCTCTTTTTTCTGAAGACCTTTGAAAGATTAAATGTAATGTTTAACTTATAAGTCAATGTGTTGCTGCTTTGCTATGTGTGTGTGTGTGTGTGTATGAGCTTATGTGTGCACATGTTTGGCTTTCCCAGCAGAGGGAGCAGAGCAGCTCAGAGCCCGGTGGCACGGAGCAGGCAGAGAGCAGTGCCAAGACCTCTGAGGTGAGTACTCTCTGGAACCCATACGCTCTTTGTGTGTTATCTTGTTCATGTGTGTGTGTGTGTGTGTGTGTGTGACTTGTATGCAGCCCCTGGGATCTTGTGTGACTTGAGGACAACACATCATCAAGTTTGTGTTTTCTTCATCAGCTTCCATTTTTTCTAGTGCATTTCATTTTGTGATCTCATTTTCTGATTTCGTCTGGTCATTAGTCATGGCATGGCACAACGCTCAGTGTAATGCAGCCCAATACCTCTATTCTTGGTAATGTAAAACTTGGCTCCTCAGGAAGCAATTTGTTGCTCCATAATCCCAACAACAATGAACTCACCAAGGTAAATGAGCTTATCTGCTGGCAAGGACGGGAGAAGTGGTCCGAGGGCTCTGGACCAGAATAAAGAGTGTAATGCCTGGCCCTGACTCTACCCTTTGGCCTGCAGGGTCATTGGCAGGCCATCACCTTAGGTGTTACTTTCTATTCAGTTGTTTGAAATGTAAAATGAATGTAAAGTGAGTGAATATTGGCAAAGATGACAACTTGCAGCAGGCTGTGGAACTAATTTTAGTAGCATTTGCAGAGCTCAATAAACCTTTTTCACAGCAGCCATTTTGACATGAAATAGCAGGTAAACACAGGTGTTGCTAATGACACTAATTAATGTTCCATTCCATTTAGGTCTAACAGAGCCAGGGTCCTGCTATTGTTCATGCTGACTCACTGACAAGAGTCTGCAACACTTAAATGGAACAGAACCCTCATAAATGTCATTAGTAACACCTGTGTTTGCCCTACTATTTCATGTCAAAATAGCTGCTGTGAAAAAGATCTATATTGGCACAGTATTTTTAATGCTCTGTGAAGATTTCCTGTGTAATTACCTCCTGTATTTTGGGAGAGACAGAGGTTCCCTGATGATACCAATCCTGTGCAAATCGACTGCCCAGTAATTTAGTATAATTCATTTTCAGCACGACGCATGATTTCCATCCAGGGGGGTTTGAATATATTTTCGGTGCAAATGTCAATTTTTGCTTTGCTAAATCAGAAAACGAGGACAATACATTTTCAGAAACAATTACATGTAGTCACTTTTTTGAATGCATTGAAAAAAAAATCTACAGAGCTTCAAATAGAGTGGAGCCAATGAAGGCTTTTTACCTGACTACTCATGCTTCATTGAACTAATACAGTGTCATGCAAGATAAGTACACTATGCGTGATGGCACCATTTGATTTTCATTTAGTTTAACTGTAGTAAAACACAAGAACAAATCTGACCATTATGACTCCCTCATGGATAACTGGCTGCAGAGATTGTGCCGGGGTCAGATGAGGTAAGCTTCATGGTCAAAGGCACACAAGGCTTTTTAGTAAATCTGTTCAGCAGGCTGACCCACTGCTATCACTAACAGCGGCAAACCAGAATTTGTAGCCTCATCATCTGAATGGCAGCCATAACAAAGGAGGCTAAAGCACACTTTCTCTTTAATGCAATAAGTAGAAGCTGCCTGAGCCGCATCACCTGAAAAGATTAGCCCTGTTGCACTGGGAGGCGGAGTGCAAAAGGGTGCATGCGTTCAGTAATAGCGACTGTACGGAGGACTGGGAGTGTAAGGGTGCTGCTTTGTCCACAAATGAAAGCTGTAATCAAGGTCAAAATCTGCAACAGACCTCTTGACCGGGATGGCCCATCGCTCTGCAGCAAACAGGTACCAAGAAAGTGGGGGAGGAAAAAATGTAGGTCAAAAACTTATAGTTTCTACGAGGGGAGCAACCAAGCTAATCTGTGAAGTGGGATCTCACTGCCTGACCATGACAGGAGATTGATTCCTCATGTACAGCACATAGAGTCTTAGGCAGAGCTATTGTAGACATGTGGTGTGCTATATAACAATATGCCCTCTCTTCAGAGCAGCACTGAACTGCAGCATCACACGCCACTAAAGCTGCATAGATATATAATTTTTTAACATGTAGCCTATTAGATTGTTCACTCTCTGCTGTTTGTAATTTGCTACTTGGAGATTCACCATGATCTTGAACATTGCCTTGCCTTGCTGGATGCCTACCAAAGCCAAAAATCATTTTTTCCATTTTATCTGAGTTCAAGACCTCAGAAAGTATTAAAATATCTTTAATGTGGTTATTGCTTTTCTCCGGATAATGGCACGTTTCTTTGCACTGCATTTCAGCTCTTATACAGAACATGATGAGTAGTAAAATATGCTTTGTACCTGCTTTAGTAAACATAATTGATCTTCATGTTCCAGGATATTAAAGGTCCCATATTGCCATTATATTATATTATATTAAGAGGAGTGCTTTTCGTAATACTTTTGAAAATAAATGTTGTTTGCTTGAAAGCTGTATTGAAAGCTGATTTAATTTGAAGTCTTTGTAGTACTGGACTCTGATTGGCTGACAACAACAGATCCTCTGATTTAAATGCAGTTAACCTGCTGACTTCAGGCTCTCCAGCTCAAATGCTGCAAAATGGTCTGATTGGAAGGATTTCAGTAATTCTTTAATAAAGGTCGCCAGTAAGCATCAGATCCAGTTGTAATGGGTTTACTGGAGTTGGTCTGCAACTGCCTAACTGATATTTGAGACTGACTTAAATTTAAGCTATCAAACAAAATCTAATTTTACCAATGTAGTCATTAAATATCTGTGATCATATATGTCTGTGATAGGAAAATTTGAATTCCTGTAAGACGGAACCTTTAATTTTGTTGTTCTTTTTCTTACAATAACCATTTATAGTTTCAGAACTTTCACTTGTGTTCAAATAGAAATAGACTGCCTTTTTTCTACACTTTGTTTCATTTTGTTTTTAAAATAATCCTAAATTGGATTCCGAGTAGCATTAAGAAATCTTAAATTTGGTTTTCTGATATCTGAAGATACCCTGGAATTTTCAGTATTAGCTGTTTTTTTTGGCCAGTAACCTTTTTCAGGAGTTCATGGTAAATTGATATATGCATTGATATAGCCAGGGTTACTATGTTACTTCATTTTTTTTCTATAGTTTGTATTCCATTTTGTATGAGCAATATATTTGGGACTTAGAATATGAAGGTAAAGCATGTAATAAAGAGTGAAATGCAGGAAACAGAAAAGTTTTTAGTCTCAGTACATCAGTGGACTAGTAAGTCACTCTGTCACACTGTAACGGTTGGCCGCTTTACGGACTTGTGTATGATTGTGTGTTTATTACCAAAGCTAGAAGTTCTGCTTTTAATACGACGCAGCCCCATATTTTAGCTAATAAACTTGTTGCAAATTTTAATCTAATCTTGGTGGGACAGATTTTAGACTTTTTAACCCAGAGAACCCAGAGGCTACCTCTTTAAAGTAGTAGTGTCCTCTACTGGATCTCCACAGAGGTGTGTCCTGTCACCCCGTTTATATCCTGTACACAATGACTGCCGTAGCAAGTACGAAAACAGGCACACTGTGAAGTTTGCTGAAGATTCTGTTATTTTCAACTTATTGGAGGAGGATCAGACAGGCCATGGTCCAGTTGTTGATTATTTTATAGCTTGGTGTAATGCTGCCTTTTACAGCTTAATGTACCAAAACCAAGGACATGTCCATTGATGTTGGACAAAAATCCCTGGCTCCTATAAAAACCATCATCAAGAGCCAGGCGGTGAAGAGTGTCGAGACATATAAGTACTTGGGAACTGTTATTGATAGTAAACTATGCTTTGACACTAATACTGATGACATATGTAAGAAGGGTCAACAGTGCTTGTTTTGCTTGAGGAAACTGAGGTCATTCAATGTTGACAAAACACTAATGACCACATTTTACAAATCCATTATTCAGTCAGTATTGTGTTTTTTTGCATGATTTGTTGGTTTGGAAACCTCAGTGTGAAAAGTAAAAATGCTCTTAGCTATATTGTGAATCAATGCAGCAATATCATAGGAGTCAGACAGCCTGATCTGCCCTAATTATTCAAGAGACAAGTCCTGCAGAAAGCCCATGCCGTCCTTTTTGATGTCGACCACCCACTATAGTCAGAGTTCCATACTCTCCCCTCTGGTACCCGTTTCAGGATACCGAGGATTGAAACAAACAGATAAAAACACTCATTTGTTCCAACAGCTATTAGCTTGTTAAACAGATAGGCACTTGCACTTTACTGTAGACGAGACTCTGTTGTGACCCACTTTACTCCAGACTTGAACCTATTATAATGCACTTTACTCTTGAATAGAACCCACTGCGATAGATGTATGAATGTGAACTCTCCAGATCACATGACCAAAGGATCTGATAACCGAACAGTTGATTTGTGTTGCCGTTGTTCACTGAATTCGCTGAAGTCGCTCTGTTTTCTTTGTTTCACTTCTGTTTCCTCACGCAAACTGCAGACAGCACTACCAGAGAAGTTTAAAACTCGTCTTCCTGTCACCAGCTACGTTTGAGCCAATCAGGTAACAGCGATGTCACTATGGCTCGGATAAGGGTGGTCAGTTTCACGGGTATCACGGGTGCATCTGTGTTTGTAGGGAAAACCAGCAGACACAGGGGTATGCTTTTAGTGGGTGGACCAGAGCTCATGGAAAAACGGCATATGACACTGTCCACATAATTTTCCCAAACAGATGAAAGACTGTTGGCAGACGCTGCCAAGATGTCAGTGTGTGTGAAACCAGGCAGACAGGATGCTTCACTGTTCATGTGACGTGGAAATGTACAGGAACTTTAACGACCTTATGGCATACCAGTGGCACATAACTAATGATATTACATTGATGTTGCTGCTTGTGTAATGCTCTGCCATCACTCATGGAGCTAAGGAGAGGACATGAGAACAATCAGATGTGCACTGATGCATGGAGTGGATGTGCGTTAGAAAGGTGATCATACCGTGTTGTCATGATGCTAATGGTGTGCATTTTAGTCACTGCACGTCCCGGCCTATCAGATCAGCAGAATACACAGAACAGTTATGTGAGTAAGCTAAAATCATAGTAAATGGATTCTCACAGTTAGAACATCAAACCTTTTTTCATTTCAATCAGCAGGGTTGCTAGGGAGGTTCTTTGGTTTTCACGTCTGTTGAACTTCACAGAATTAGATGATATGTTCATCTTGAAAGTTTACAGCATATGTTCCAAAGGTGTGATGTGTGTGTCAGGGAAAGAAAATGAATATAATGTTGCAGTATGCATATTGACAGAGCCTTCCTTATTCATGTTTTCAACCATCAACCATCCATCAAATGTTTTGATCTGAGTTTTTGCTCTTGGTATTACTTGGCTCCTTTGCAAAGTTGACTATGTTGATGATACTCAACTTTATCTCTCACTCACACTCAGTGGCACCAGTAATTTGATAGTATTACATGACTGTCTGTATCTGATGTCAAAGAATGGATGCCGGTCGGTTTCCTTGAAATAAATTTAGACAAATCTCTGTTATTGGTCGTGAACACATCTCGACAAATTCAGCTTTCTCATGGCCCTTTAACTCCACATACAGTATGACCCCAGTATTTAGGAATTTAAGTATCTTTGTTTCATGTTTATACCCTGAATGGAATACTAAAATCTGCTTCAGACAAAATTTGAACAACTTAGGAGGATTGCAAAGATTAGATCGTTTCTGCCTTTTAACAACACTGAGAGAATTATTCATGCTTTTACATAATTTTGCCTTGACTGCTATAATCCCCTGTTATCCTGACTCTGTCAACAAGCTGCTGCATGACTCCCGATTGTGCAGAATTCATTACTGGAAACTTTTGTTGCAAATTCCAGTTGTGTTCTGATATGATCCTTTGCTGTTAGTTTCTATAGTGTCTAATGAAATCATTTTAAATGGTAGTGTAGCTTGCAACCCTTTAGCCACTTTAGGTTTGCAAATGTAACATAGCTTGTAAAACCCCTATATACTGTATATGCTTTGTGGTCATATTGACTTACTTGAAGTTTTTTTTTTTTTTTTTTTTTTTTTTTTTTTTTTTTTGAGATGAAAGGTTTGCCGAAGACACTTTGATGATATGGAAATGATGTTATGCATCATAAGCTTGTGTTTAAATGGTGAATTCTTTTAAGTGCAAATATGGGATTAAGTCA
>OMKZ01018324.1:0-18256 GCA_900302535.1 Neoniphon sammara | reverse complement strand
TTTTTTTTTTTTTTTTTTTTTTTTTTTGCTTGGAACAGAGCAAATGAAATCGATCTCATATTCCCAAATCTTTCTCTATATTCCATTTCATTCAGCTTAATGTGAGTGAGATGAGGTAAGCTAGGTAGCAGCTATCAGTTCAGGGAAGGCCTATAAATTATTAATACATACTGTAATGCATAGTACTATCTTCTCTCCAGTAGTGTTTGCCCAGTCAGAGGTGACTTTGTGCCTGTGATTGCAGTCGGCTTTTTACAGTGCTGCTTTTATTCAGAAGGAATGGTGCAGTTATTGATAAAAATGTATGTAGTACAATACCAGAATGTTCGATGGGGTTCTTTTCTTTTCTTTCTTTCTTTCTTTCTTTCTTTTTTTCTTTTTATTAATTTTAATAGGTCTTTGGCTTGAATGCTCTACTTAATCATGCACCATGTTGAGTAATAGTAGACCACTACCATTATCTCAAAAGTGAAAAAGAACTTGTAGCAGCTCTAAAGCTAAATGATAAGAAATGCCACGTGATATGTGGCTACATCTGGTAGTTTTATGTAGGAGATTGATGCGATTTACACAAAATAAGACATAAAAATAACATACTGTTGTGAACTTAGCACAGAGTACTTTCCCTTTTTACATAACATGTGAAAGTGGTGGGTGAAAGGAGACTGTGCAGCTAAAATATATGTGGTTGCTCATCTGAAATACACTAAATATGCTATATTGAGTTACTGACCTTTCATTTTTCAAATGTGTGAGCATGGTGTTAGCATGGAGCACCAGGGTGAATGATCCACTAGGGACACACAGATTTTTATGTTTATGTTCACATCACTTAATGAATGAGTTAATCAGCAGGCCCTTCAGTTTCTTTGGTGATTTTACTAAAAACAACCTGATCCTGATAAAACCCTGATTCTTAATGTGATTGTCTTGAACATTACCTAAATAGCGTGTGGTATGTGTGTGTGTAAATATTAATGTAATATATGCATATGTATTCTGTGTTTGGTGTATTGTGGTGCGCCTGAGTAACCATGTAGGTGTTGGTTATGTCCTCTTTATAATAGATGTTATATATGTATTTCACAGTTGTAGCGGGAACTAATTGATGCAGTGTCATTGTTTGTGGGAACCAATATGTCGTAGCTGTTTCTAGCTCATTTGCAACTTCTCACTGTTACATAAGTAGCTGCTGAGCACAGCGCTGGCTCTTTATTCTTTTTTTTTAATCAATGATCAGCATTTCAATGCAGTCTTTGTGAACCATATCTCAACAATGTTATGAACAATATCATTTTGTTGCATAAATTTAATGCTGAAAGGATTATGTATGATGATGATGATGATGATGTAGCCATATTGAAAATATTTAATATTAGAGTTAGATTGATATATGGACTGATATTGACCTTTTGTTAAACATTATATATCAGTAAATCACTGTTGTCCACCTCTATTCTGATGGATATGGTTGTCTGTGGAAAACCTAATATTAGTAGCATGAAAGGAGTTTTCTTTGTAATTTCTTAAAATCCTTAGGCATGAAATGTTCAAATTGTCTGCTGTCTATCAACAGCTTCAGTCCCCATATTGTTCGTATCAACTTTCAAAATCCCATACTGGTTGAATGCTTTTTAATAGTGCTCAGATTCATTCATCCTGCACATATGCTTACATATGCACCTGCACACACAGACACACAACACACACACAAACACGCACACACACAGGGTACAATAGTCCAGCTGGCACTTAGTGGAAGCCAGTGCTGTTATTCCTCCACAGCTGAAATTAAAGTCAGTGTGTTATTATTAAGTTCTAGTTGGCCTGCCACAGCAGCTAATATCCAGCGAGACTGAGAGAATGGGAATCTAATTCATTCCTCTCAGCTGCCGCTCTCGTCCTCCACTCTCTGCCTCCCCTCTCTCTCTTTCTCTCTGTCTCTCTCTCTCTCTCATCCCATGACGCTGCTTAGTCGCTCAACCACAGAGAGGAGAGAGAGGAAGAGGAGAGGGGAGGATGAACTGACAAAGCAGAAGAAGAGGATGAATGGAAAGGAGAATAGCTAAAGAGCGCTCTCAGGTTGTTGGAGGGGGGGGGAGGCGAGGCCAGCCCAGCGGTTCAGTGTTTTGCGCGCGCTCGTGTACGTGTGTCTGTGTGTTGGCTGATGACGTGCGCCAGCCTGTGAGATGGCGTTAGGAATCCTGATTGCCTTCAGCGCTGTGGAGGAGGCATCCCGATCCTCGCGAGGGGCCCACATGCAGTAACGTCTGTCCGCCGTGGCTTCTCTCCCTCACCGCCGAGTGTGAGTGTGTGAGTGAGTGTGTGTGCGTGCTCTCCTCCTCCTCCTCCTCTTCTCCACCCCCTCTTCTTCTTCAGCAAAACCCTACCTTTTTTCCCTTTTTCCCTCCTCTCTTCTTCACACTAGTATCTTTTTTCTCCATCTGCCTCATATTTTTGTTTTCCAGTGGTGATGGTGGTGGTGATGAATTTGAACATAGGTTGAGAGCTCTTTTTTTCCTCTGGCCAGCATGGATTGTCTTTGCATTGTCACCACTAAGGTAAGAGGCACAGCGTAAATGTATGATTGACTGAGGGGATGACAGAGAGACATAGGCAGAGACAGAGAGAGAGAGAGAGCGTGAGCAATGTGGGAGAATGAGGCATGCAGTGAAGCGGGAGGAAAGAAGCTCAGTCTGTTGGTTATTTCTGGATGTTTGCATGTGTTTGTGCATGTGTGTGTGCTTTTGTCTTTCCTTACGCTCCCTATGGTCTTCATTGCCTCATCGCTATGTGCTTTGAAGGGAACAGTCTAATTAATTATTTGTGGACAGTTGCCGTAGGCTGTTCTCACCATATATTTAGTATGGGGTATTATCTTTTGACGGCGTGTTGTCATATTTTGTTTCTGAATTTGTATGTATGTGTGTGTGTGTGTGTGTGGGTGTTTTGAGTGTGATTAACTTCTTTCTTCAAACTATGTGTATCTGTCACAGCACTATAGAGAGCTCGCCTGCCTGCCTATTGAGACACGGCAGCAGAAGTTGGGCTGAACTTCTATCAGCCGTCTCTGGGCTCCGCTGCGCCGCTGTGGTCAGACAGCTAATGAGCACATTTGAAAGCTGTGGAGTCTGAGTCTTGCTCATTGATCAGGAGTTAAATGCCACAAATAGCAGAGGGATAATGGTCTGCTGGGTGGTTACACCTGTCTCCAGGAACTGACCATGGTGCTGCACACCACAGGGCTAGCCTGTAAATCAAAGGTTCAGCTAATTTCTGGTGCCTGGCGCCAAACAGTCAAAACAAAATATTATCCCTTTAATGTATTCTTATGTAAGCAACAGAACTGCAGTCTTTCAACTTGTTTGAAAATGACATTTTGGCTCATGGTGATTTTTTTTATCCTTTTGTCTAGTTCTGCTTGCTATTTACCATGTGAAAAAAAAGTATGCTCTGTTACAGGGCTGGCTAGCTAGTAGAAGTCTTACTCTGTAAAAAAAAAAAGTAAGAGATTGGTGTTTTATTGATATTTGCAATTGGATTTTGAAGAAGTAATTTGCTTTTGTGGTGACATTTTAAGAGTTTAATAATAACTTAGTGGATAGGAGGCAGATCAGACCTGTTGCGGTACATGTTTTCTCTGGTGAAAAACGACAGGCTGCAGGCTGACCCGTGTTCTGCGATATGTAGCCTATGTTGATGGCAACAGCGGGAAGGTTACTCCCAGAAAAGTAGCTTGCTTACTATTTACATCAAACCAAGGGCATACCGACTGCTTTCATGGACCATTCTGAGTGAAACCGGCTGAGCACTCCTCTTCATTTATGCGGAAAATCTCCATTGAGTGGTTTGCAGCCTAAGTATAGACATAGCCTACATCCGGAAACACGTCCGGATGTAGGCTTGGTTGGTTGAGAATATTAAAGATGGACTTTCTTATACATTTCCCTCTCTTCCTCACATGTTGTAGACCACACGTGTGGCAGGAGCAGAGATGCTCCTGGCCAATTAGGATGCTGATTCCCTGAAAGCCATGGTGAAATATTCAAGCTCTTACATTCTGTGCAAGAGCTTGTGCAAAGCCATTTAGAGAGCCACAGTGTACTGCTCTTCAGTCAGAGTGGTTCATAGTGTTCCCCTCTGTATGAAGAAATTGTTGTGACGTGAAACCTGGTGCGCTGATCAAGGTCCTGATTCGGTTTTTGTTCAAAAATAGAATTCATGGGAACTCAAAAAAATAAGCAGCGACAAGTTGCAGTTGATTTGAGCTGTCACTCTTTTTATATTTGACGTGTTGTGAATGGGTGACGGCCACGAGGTCAGACCAGTCACACAGTGTGTGAAAGTGCTGGGCTGTGTGTCATCACGCAGCAGCTGTGATATCTGTGTGTGTGTGTGTGTGTACATATGTGTAAATTGTACTAAATATTCTTTTGTGAATTATCCTAACCATTGAGCTGCAGCCTGCCTTGACGTCCAGGCATCAGCGAATCACAAATTGAATTTGACTAAGATGACTAAGACTGCCCTACATGAGAATGGATATGACTCTTCCAAAAAACAAAGCTTTAACAAAGTGTGATTGAATGACAAAGTGTGAATGGGTTGTTGACTATGAGAGTGCTTGAAAATCATGATTTTTTTTTTGTTAATACATCCTGCCTAAAAGTAAATATATCACAAAGAGCAAAGGAATCACTGTTATGAAAAATGAAAAATGTCCAAACAGTTTTTGAGGCAAAAAATAGAAATATTTATTCCATGAGGTGAGCAAAACAGTTCAGCACAAAAATATGAAAAGCATGCAGAGCAAAAGAGGTTTCAGTTGCATCGTGATCAGTTTGTTCGGCCTCTGTGAGGACATTTGCATTTTTTCCTGACTATGCAGATTTCATCTGTCTCCCAGATATATTGTTTATTATTTTGGAAATTACACACCATAGCTGATTATTACGTCATTATATATTGTTTTGTAAAGAACGCAGACATACCCCAGTTTTCTGCCTGTAATGCAAAAAATCTGTTTCCTCTCATAGGCAGCATTTGGGTTATGAGGCGCTGGGCAAACTGTAATTCTTAAGTGACACTGCAGCATTTATTATGCACTCCTTCCATGTGCAGTGGGCACAGTGTTAATGGAAGATAATCTCCCTTGAGGATGCACAAACAGTAATATGGATGACAGTGATATGGATTTGGCACACCAGAAGTTGGTCCAGAGGTGATTGTAGCACATAAATTAATTAATATAAGTGGTATCATAATGTAAATGCACCACATGATGTGCTATAGTTTTTGGCAGTTAGCATGAAACATTTAAGTGCAAGTTCACATGTTCCCAACCAGTGGAGGAGTATGTGAATGCAGCAAATAGCTATAATACAGTATAGTGACATTGGGGCTGAAGAGTTCACTCACCTTGTGGAACTGATTGATTCAGTTTTTTGCTGCTTTGATGTTACCATGTCTGATTAAAATGATTACATCATTTTAATGAGTTAATGTAGCTAGCTAGAAAATGCTACTTAAGTAGTATTAAAATTCAGTTATTTTCAAGCTTAGGATCAATTCCAACGATAGATGTAATCATGCTCCAAGTATTGTTTTTAAGATGTTTATCCCTGTTGCCTTTCAAACAAAGGTTATTGAGAACTGGGAATCTTTGATTCAATTTATAATAATATTAACAATATATAATATAATATAATAACTTGATAGAAACTGTTATTCATGGAATGAAGTCATATCGGCAGGGAAACAAGAAAGCACTCAAATATGTTTGGCTCTTGATGCTTAATGTGTGCAAAATGTTTAGCTAGCTGCGGTCAACTTTTCTCAGCTGACTGTGCACACATTGGCTGAGTTTCCCAGCTGGAATTGAATGTAGCGTGTTTATGTGACTTGGTTTCTCCAGCCACTTTCACAGTTTTGACAGCCAACAAGATGTTTAGAATACAATAGGGACTCCAAATGATGACTGCCCACTTGTCAGCAAAGAAGTAGAAAGGAGTAGAAGAAGTAGAAAAGTTCTCAGCATTTAGCTGGTAGTAATTTACCACACTGCATGTGGGCATATTTCAGACCCCAATGTTACAGAACCTAGAGATTAGAGAGTGGTGAATATCAGGAAGGTTAAACTTTAGCAGGAAGTGCGTTATTGGATTTGTGGTACTAACTGCAGTCTGTCATTTGTCTCTTTGGCAAATCATTTTTATGATGTCACGCTGTAAATGTAGGTATCTTTAAGGGTCACTGGGGGAACTGCAGGCCAGCTGAGCTTCTAATTAATCAAAATGTCCTGGGTCTTCAGGACACTGATCCATACACGTCCCCACACCAAGGTGTAAGATAGGAGATGTCCCTGATTACTTAGTCTGCTTACTTAACGTGAGGTAAACACAAAGTAAGCTCTTAATACTGAAGGGAATCAGTTTCACAGTCTCATGCAAGGTGAAACACTAGTGAAGTTTGTATGTTCATGAGCCATAAAGTGAGTTTGCTAGAACAGCTCTGTGTTAGCCTTCTCCGAAATATCAGAAGTTGCTGAAGATTGTTTTTTTTTTTGTTTTTTTTTTTTCCAGAATTTCAAAAGCTGCAGTTAAATGACCATAAAATTACTCCAGGCTTGTGCAAAATAATCCAAGTGTTCCAAAGCCAAACAATTGCTTTGTGGGTCCAGAAATTTGCTGTAGGAAATATTGTAATCACAGGTATAGCTCGCTTGAACAATTCAATAAGATGGTAAATACAAATGGAATCCAATTACTTTTTTTTTTTTTTTTACTTTTACTTGTTTTTTTTCATTTGT
Organism: Neoniphon sammara; assembly: GCA_900302535.1. Classification (NCBI taxonomy): domain Eukaryota; kingdom Metazoa; phylum Chordata; class Actinopteri; order Holocentriformes; family Holocentridae; genus Neoniphon; species Neoniphon sammara. The sequence continues at coordinate 11,448 of OMKZ01018324.1, read as the reverse complement.
TCTTGTATTGTGCTCTCTCAAGTAAGGCATTGTACCAAATGTGCCTTACTGGTTTTGAAAAATAATTCTGACACAAAAGTAACTCTTCACAGCAGTGTGTTTCTTGAGTAATAAAACTTAAAACTTATCTGTATGTAATCTTTTACTTTTAACAATTTATGCAGTAGGAATTCATAGAGAAATTGATAAAGAGTTGGGTCAATAAGAAGGAACAAAATAGGGAACACTGTGCTCAAATGCCCCGTCTGCACCTGCCCCATCTGCCTGGAATTGGTAAAATCCTATCAATACATTTGTGTAAGATTGTTTTTTTTTTTATGAATGAAATGCAGCAGCAATTGTACAGTGTCTATCCATGAACATTATATGTGCTATTTACTTTTAACAAAATACAGCAAGATAGCAAGCTTGTAAAAGTGCAGTAATCACTGAGTTAGAAAGTGTTTTGTCTAACCAGCTCATTGTATCTTGTGTTGTTTGAGAGGGTGAAGTGGTTTGCCAAGTGGAAAGCTATTATCTGCAAAAGACTAACGTACTTAAAGTTAGCACTGAGGAAATTCCAGTAGCATTTTCCACTCAGAAAAATGAATGAGCTGCCCTGTCTTTTCTCAGCTCCGAGATACGATCAGATGCTTTTTTTCCCCCTTCTTTGCAACAGGCAGCTGCTCTCCCAAGTGAAAATGCAGCATGTAGCATACAGTATTGTGGGGTGGGCCTGGATGACTGTATGACATCATCCAGGGTGCTGACATGCTTTATGTAAGGTTTAACTCCAGCCCACACAATGAGGAGCTTTGTCCACTAAGGCTATGATTAGATTATCTGCTGCTTTTGAAATGGATCCACTCCTCCCCAGTGATAGTCAGGAGTGTCATGGGAGACGACTAAGAGTTTCTCATAGATAAAACACAGTGTTAGGAATTGGCAGTATGGCAGTAGATTTGTCCTCAGAGTGTTTTGAGCTTCTGGAAATTGAGCTACTATTGAGCACTTTTCTGTGTATGTTATGGCCCCATATTCTGATCTTTGTAAGTGTTCCTCCCTCACCTTGAATGAAAAATTGTCACAGTACTGTCATACTGAGCTCTTTAAAGGCAGCCTCTGTAGCCACTTTCATATCATAGGGATAAAATACTATGTGAAAATGAGCATGTAATATCTACTACCTTTAGTATTCAAACTCCCCAAAATGAATGTGCACAGCATAATGATATGCAGTTTCCATTCCATAGCCATATTATGTAATGCTTCGGGGGCATGATGAGTACCGAGCTGTGGTTCAGGAGAGGGAGAGAGAGAGAGAGAGAGAGAGGAAAAACAACAGAGGAAGAAAGCACTCCTACATGAGTGTGTTGATTCTCTGCCACAGTTGCTGTTTTTAGATGATCTCTCTCATCTATATTCTGACACCCATTTGATGAGGTAATGCAGAAGGAGAGGCTTCTCTTCTGTTGTGCTGAAAACAAACACACAATGACAGGCGAGCAGACAGACAGGCATACCTGTCAGAGCAGAGCATGGGTGAATGGCTGTCATGTGTGTAGGAGCTCATTGATTTTCTTTGCAACCACAGAGTTATTTCAGTGTTACTACTGCTCCTGTTACCCGCTGGCTAGCCTCTGTTTTACAGTCTTGGCTTGGCTCCTTACTTGAAGTTGTATTGCTGACAGGTTAGAACCACACAATGTCACATCACTCAGTTAACAGACATTTAACCGCTAACATATTAATATTATATCTTAAAGTGTGAGGTTTTGGCTGACTTCTAATTCAAAGGTATGAACTTACTGTATTTGTGAATATCACAGACATGAAGTCCCTCTATATTGCTTCAGATACATCTCTGTGAAACACCCTTGACTTAGGTAGGTGAGTCTTTGAGAGCCACTGTACCTGCTCACTTTTAGCCCTCACCTCTTTGATCAGTAAAGAGCTCCTAGTTCTTGAAAACCTAATGAGTGCACTTTGTGGTCAGTCAGTCATATTGATCCACCAATTAGGACCCAGGAAACCGGCACAAGCAGTGGACACAAAGGGTGGGACAAAGAAAGTCTTTGTTTTGCTGGATGCACTCATGGATGCATGAGTAACAAGCATGTATATGTACTGTCTGTGGATTTCACAGGCAGTATTTTCTACCTTGTATGTCTGAAAGTAGAGATGGCCAACAGAGGTCTTTGAGACACAAGTCCTTGTATCAAAATAATCGGAAAGTGGGCTTTATCCCACTGGCTTGTTTGCCTGTAGGCACCTTTTCTTCTTTTTTCTTGCACTTTTTTTATAAACTGCAAACGAATGACTGCCAGCAAGCCCCTCGGAGTGTAAACAACACATTATATTTACACCCCATAAGCGCCAAGCATTTACCTACTGTTTCTCAGTCAGCAGCTCAAAAATATCACGTTTGGGTTTTGTCCAAAGTATGTAGGAGTCCAAACAGACTTCACGTTGCTTTGAAGTCACAAGTTGATCTCAGTTTTGCAGGGCTATGTGGTTGGCAGCGTGTGTCAGCAATGTGACCTCTGTTGAAGGCACTGACCTCTAGCACCCCTAGAGCGAAAAGGAACCTGCTGTTTCCTTGTCATTTTCTTAAAATAGAGATTCTCCCTTGAGGCAGATGGTTTAAATTGTGGACTTTATTTGACTTCATACTGTTTTAGTCTTTGCTTAGAAGGAACTCTGTTTAAACAGTGTACATGAAAATTCACACATCAGGATACATTTCCGGCTGAAACAATTTACATCAATGGTTAGGATCAGATTCATGTAATTTCAAGAGTTGCCCAAAGCGAAAGATGAGTACTGGATCGGTGCATCCCTTAACTGTCTTTAATCAGTCTTTAAACAAAAGCTTTTCCCACATCACATTCATCCCTGCAAATGATGATTCTTAAAATTGAGCATTTATTGAAGACCAGTGCAAATTTAAATATCCCATTCCCCACAGTATATTATCAGCTACATTTTTGTTTAAAGATTATATTTAAAAGAGCAGCCCAAGACAACTATACACCATAGCAAAAGTCAATATCAGTATCACAAGCTGTAATCGACCCAGAGATTCTGTATTCACTGTGCACAACTGTAAGTTGTTATATAGTGAAACACAGGAAAAATTAATGTCTGCAAAGAGCCAAGTGAACAAGAGAAAGGGGGAAATAAACACTTTGTGGGTCACCTTTTCAAAATCCGATTGGCGAATAGATAATTCATGTGACACATCAACGTAACAAACAAATAATTCTTTGACTAATCACTGTAATGTTGAAATTGCCACAGTAAAGACTTGAGATACACCATTCTAAGGTTTGTCAAAATCAGATCAATGGTTTATGAAATATTGCATGTGTGAACTGATGAACGATGTAGCCCCCTCCCGGCCCAATTAATGTAATTTTGAAAATAACAACAAACTGGTGAACTTATTCCTGTGAGTTCTGTCAGTGGTGTCTGTGTGAGATGAATGAATGACTGAACGAATGAATGAACAGCCCATCAAATGAAAGGAGACATCCACAGTTCCTTGATTTTCTTCATATGGGCAAAAAGTTTGAGAGGCGCAAGAGCCTTTTACTGTTTTGCTCCAGGTGCTCAAAGATGTTATTCTGGCGGACCCAAACACAGCAACTGCGGTTTTCAGAGCATCCTTTTGAGTTCTGTCCAAAAAACAAGCTAATTGCCTCTCTTGATCTATCTTAGGATCACACTCCCTTACTAGATGATAACCCTGTGAATGAACTCCCCTCACTTCTGCAGTCACGAACACAAAAAAACAATAAATGAAGGCCTGAAAGTTTTCTTGACTACATTCTTATTTTGACCAACAAAAGAACAAGTCCTCCCAATGTATGTTGAAATGCCAGTGCTTTTCGACACCTTCAGAATCTCTCTGTCTTCACCTCACTAAGGGGCCATTTCGTTCTCTATTTACCACTTCTACCCCCAAAGATATGTGGAAAACTTCAAGGGTAATGCAAAGAAATTCTGATTCTAAATTGGCCTTACTGAAATCTGTGCACTCATTCATTAGTCAACATCTGGAGATTATTATATTGTATAAATACACATCCAGTTCATGTACTGGTTACTCAGGATTACTCATGAAATATGCATAAATATCACTGCACAGTGCACAAGGCAGACATTATACAGTTACATACTCTATGTCTGTACTGTGTGTGTGTGTCTGTGAGTGTGTTTGTGTGTGTTGTGCACACTTAATGAACATTGTTTTATGACTTTGCTGGTGCTGGTTGCTTTCTTTCTCATGCATTTCTGTGCACATGTAGTCAAATGGATGTGCAGCTTTATTAACTCTATCTATCTGTCTGTCTGTCTGTCTATCTATCTATCTATCTATCTATCTATCTATCTATCTATCTATCTATCTATCTGTCTGTCTGTCTGTCTGTCTGTCTGTCTGTCTGTCTGTCTGTCTGTCTGTCTGACTGTCTGTCTGATTTTTTTATATAACCCCTGATGATATTCTGCCATCAATAATAACAGCATTGAACTATTAAAAACAGCATTAAACTACATGGGCTGATCATTTGTGCTATAGCCTTCACTGACATGGTTGAAACCAAGTCCCCAGCAACAAGGATAAAACTTTCCTCCCACTACAGGGCAACCTGCTGGGTAGATTTGTGATCTGATGTGTTGCCTGGAAACAGCACTGTTACTCTATAGGGGTGAGGAGGAGAGAGTTTCTGGGAAGGGCAAATTGTCAGATGTCTGAATCTTGCTGTTTGCACCTCTTTCAGTGTGTTTGGCTTCACATTCACAGAGTAGTTACCTCAAGTCAGCTTGTTGTCATAGATCACGCAGGTTTCCATATCCCTCGATTACGAAGGGCTGGTCCATTGCCTAGATCTTAAACCAGCTTATCCTTCTGCATCACCACAGTATAAGCAGGGTCATGAGCTTCTACCTTTGGATGGGAGGCTTAGAGTGCTGTAGCGCTGAGAGCGATGACTCTGAGTTTAATATATGTAATGGTATTATGGAGGCCAAATTACAGCCAGTAAATTGAGAGGAAGAAGTAATGTAGGACAACACTTAAATGCTGATGAGATTTGGAGAATAAAGGTCAGAGAATGGGATCTTGGTGACTTAAAAATAAAGGAAAATAGAGAGATGTAGGCTACATGTGTAAAAAAGCACAATGTTTGCAAGCTTGCTGAGGTTCCTGACCTTTTCACTAAAGTCTGTGTTTTCTTCAGAGACTCAGATTCAGTTCTGATTGCCTCTGTATCTGCCGTGCCTGAGAGTGGCCGATCTATCCTGAACTTGTCACCTTGTCAGCAGATGCAGTGTTTTGACATGCTCCATCTAACGCCGAGGTCACTGAGGTGTCCCAGGGTCTCAGTGTTCTCTTGTAGCACCCAGCGGTGGCCATCTGGTCAACTACAGGGCTGGACACATTTCAAAGTTAATTGGTATCAAAGTCATTCAAGCAACTTATGCAGAGAAAAATTACTCACACCTGGTTCTTTGACAGTGTGTTACAAGTATTTTCTGTCAGATATTCATCAGGGTCAGTTGATAAAAAAGTTAACAGATTTGTTTACTTGGTGATTGATTGTTTATATTACATCATGAAACACTTTACCGTTGTTGTGATCCACCTGTATCCACCTTTCTGTCTCCACATGCAGGGCTTTCTGTTATTATCCCCCATGGGCATAGATCAGTGAAGGGGGTATGGACAAGGCTCTGTCCATACATCCGTCCGTCACATGCAATATCTGAGCCTCTGTAGGCCCTTTCAGGATGTAACTTGGGGAAATTATGGATTTTGACACTGGGGTCCAGCATTTTGAACATATACCTGATTGGTCCACCACAGTGCCACCACCAGGCCAATGGGGCCCAAGGCTTCACACACAGTATCTTGGACAAGGCTGGGTTAAATTTGATGAAGCTTTCAGAAATTATGTGTTTTCACATTTATGTCCAGCATCTACAGATGCAGATGATTGCTCTGTTCTATTGCTGTTTGATCTCAGTGCAGTATTTGATACTGTTATAAGCTCAGACAGTGGGTGGGCATCTCTGGGACCGCCCTGGAGTGGTTTTTCTTTTACTTGTCAGATAGGAATTTTGCTGTGTCTGTGGGTCAATTTGTATCTGCCTCTTCTGCCCTGTGCTATGGTGTGCCCCAAGGTTCAGTCCTGGGCCCCATATTATTTTCTTTATATGTGCTTTCCCATGGACAGATTATTAGTAATTTTGATGGCATCTCCTATCACTGCTATACAGATGATATACAATTGCACTTGTCATTTAAACCTGACAAGCCTGATACACTGCTGGTTCTGCATGATTCTTTAAAAGCCATCAAGGAGTGGATGACAAGCAACTTTCTGCAGCTGAATACTCATAAGACAGAAGTCCCCATCATTGCCCCGGATAGGGTGATTCCTAATGTCAAGCTTAGTTTGAATTCTTTTTCACTTCATGTTCGCTCTAATCTTATATATACTAATGTCAAGGTCACTAAGATCCTCAGATGAACGTACCAGGCTCAAGACCAAGGGGGATCAAGCTTTTGCTGTAGTTGCCCCTAAACTGTGGAATGCTTTCCCCTTGGGTTTGCGGTCTGTTCTGTGGACAGTTTTAAAAAGCAGTTAAAAACTTAACTGTTTAAGTTGGCTCTTGTTTAGTCTTGGTTTTATGCATCTCTTGCTATTGTCTTTCCTTTATGTGTTTTTGTTTATTTTATTCTTCTATTCTATTTTATTTTATTATTTATTTGTTTATTGTTAGGTATTTATTGTTTTCTTATGAAGAACTTTGTCACACTCTCTGTAAAAGGTTCAATATAAATAAAAATTGCTTATTTATAAAATGAAACCAATCGGCCCGCAACAGCACCACCAACAGGCCAAAAGTCTCCAAGGTTCATCATGGTCAGTGTTTACTTGTGAGGGAATTAAATATTTTGTCATTTGTCTGTGAATGACACTGAGAGGTGCAGATCCAGTAATGTCTATGTATACCTCATGTACATTAGTCACAACTATTTTGAACAGTGATTTTATTAATTTTTTGAGCCATGACATCAACAATACCAGCAAGCAATGATTATTTTTACCATTCACTATAGTCTGTAGTCTGTATTGTTCTGAAGCCACATTAGGGATTATATGTGTAAAATTTCTTGATGATACACACTGTCTCAATACAGCCATTCAGTTGTGGCTGAAATATCTAGAGGAGAAGAAGACACATTCAGGCAATGCAGCGATTCACATTGTGTGGCGGTAATAGGGGCTTTTTGTGAGGCAAAAATTGAGGAGACAGAAACTACAATAGAAGGTGCTGGGATGGTGCGTAGCTGTCCCATATGCACAAAATTATAATAGAACTACCTGTAGCATAGACAAGGCATAGAATGCCAACCAGCCCAAACATAAAATCTCAGAAAATGGACAATGACAGGTGGATAATTTTCACTAAAAGATGAGGAAATGCAGTCATTGATTTTCAGTTTACCTAAAGTACATAGCCTTTCCTCTATCATGTAGTCTGTTCACTTGGGCACCAAAAGGTACTGTTTTATTTTTCTATACGTTAAGAGAGAGAGATTGTTTAACTTTGGTATATCATTGTGATACTTATGTATAATAACTGTGAACAAATACAGTCATTTTGGAGATGATTGGTAGCCTCTATCTCAGACCAGTAGTTTTGTTAGTGCTACTGCTTCTCAAAATTATGTTCGTATGTCCCATAAACCCAGTTGCTTCCTTTTACAAAGAGAACATTTCTTACTTTGTAAAAATATTTCTCTTTTGGTTTGCTGAGGGGGATAAACATGCTAAAAGTAATTTTTCTAACAGTGTTTCAGACCTTCCACCATCTGCCATTGTGAGAAACTGAAAGCTTTAGCTCCATTTGCACTGAAAGAATAGGGCTCTCTTCCTGTTTTGTGCCATAAATGGATCTCCTTTTGTGCTGTAAAGCAGAATTCCCGCCAAATTCGACCCAGTGGCACACAGCATTAAATGCAGTGTAAAAGCTGATAGAAGTTGTGAGTCTCAGTGATGCTCTCTTTGTCTATGATAATTACACTAATGTTTCAAAATTAATCTGTGGATGTTTTATTGGTGTTAAAATGTTGCATGTGGCACCTTTAAAACGGAGAATCTTGCACTACTCATCATTGTCGGTGATGAGTCGACCAGGTGTCATCCGTGAACTTGCAGTAGTTGCAGCTGCGCTTGCAGTTTGGTGGGTGGCAAGAGGTACAGTCATTGCAGTACGGAGCATATATCTCTGTAGTGGACCTGTATTCACAGTGAGAGAGCCTGACAGGTAGTTTTCCAGCTGCCCAGACTGCCTTCTGTCTGTCAGAAATCAGCTCTCCTTTCAGGCCACTGTTCAACTGGGACATTTTGCCATGGAGCAGTTCCAAGATGATGTGTTGAAAGCTCACTGTCAGACTCGAGTATCATCTCTTCAATTAGTATCTCATGTTACCCCATTTCCACTGAGTGATTCCTCCTCTCTACCCTTTCTTTTCCCCTGTAAAAAATCTTTCTCTTTGTCCTTTTTCTGTTCCTAGTACTTATTCTTTCACAATTATTCTATGGTCTAAACAATACTGCAAAGATACTGATGCTCTCACGTTTGTATTCCTTTTTTAGAAAATTGAAACTTATACTACTATTGCACTTATTCATTGAGGATAAAAGCATCAGCTTTATGTCTAAAATGTGAAACTATGTATGTCACTATCTTAGTATCCAAAGAGCTTCAGTAGTCACTTTGCTCTTTGTTGATGCACAGATGAATCTTTACTTCTCCTTGTGGCAGAAAAGAAAACACTGTTTGAAATTCATTCAGTTTTGCAGGAAGGTTGGGTACATCACGAATGCATGGTAAAAAGAAAAAAAAAACAAAGAAGTGCAACCTTTTTGAGAGCTGTCTACATGTTTGTTGCCATGGTGTAGAGGCTGGAATAGGACAGAGGTGGAATAGGAGTTGAGGCACTTAATTTTTTAGTTGACAGTTTTCTTTTCAAAGAGAGCAGATAGAAGATTTTATAAATTGGATAATGACTAGGCTAATATGCAGTGATACAGGAATAATAATAGCCTACTGTGGGATAATTTTGTCTGGTTGTAAATTCTATAGCGTTGAGGCCTGTCCTAACAAATATGCAGCAAGGGGACAGGGGACAGGAGTTGTTTAAGTGATGTGATGCTTTTGCCCTCCAATCCTAACCCTAACCATGTCCCTTCCCTTCCATCTCAACATGTTAGATATTTAACTAGCTATCCTGGAGATTCAGCCCTGCCAAATCATTGCATGTACTTAGAAGGTGTCTTAACTTCACTCATTTCTGAGCAGTTTCATCCCTACTTTTATCCTCATTCCAACTCATCCACCCCCAGATTTCCTCCTCCTCCTTTCTTTCAAACTCCTCATTCCACCCCCACTATTTTTCCTCCCCCGTCTCATCCTCACCACACACTCTGAGGAAAAAGCGAAGGGATGTGGGGGGCGGGGGATCCTTCTTGGTTCGGTAATGCCGCTAAGCACTGAATCGATGGACAGTTACCACGGTAACAGGGAGGCTGGCACCAAAAATATATTCTATACAGCATCTTTGATACCTCCCACTACATTCAGCTTGCCGACTGGCGCATCTGCCCACATACCACCACTCCGAACGCCCTTCCCGAGGCAGGATACACGGCACTGCTGCCTGGTGAAAACCTTGTATCTCCAAAGTTTTCAGGCATGAAGAAAAACAAGCTCAGTGATAGATGACCGTGGTACATTTTTTAAACCATACAGTACATTTTGAAATGTTTTATAAACCCAATGGTCATAAACATTTCTAATGCCATATAATACCATGCCATCCATGACACATGTAGCAACATGGTATGGCAGTGCATTTTTAGGTGTGCGACCCCAAAAACTTATCTTCTTAAGACACCATGGTTGCATCCCGGTCGCTTGAATCTTTTCATTTGGAAGAATACAGAATTTGTGACAGCTCAAGGTCACGTACAACACACTGAGTCACTCTCCATGTTTGTTATGGTCCAACCCACTGTTTTTAAAATGTTTTAATCTTAGCCAGGTTATTCTCGTTTCTTAGAATTTACCTTTTCCACCTATTAACTGAAACAAACCTGAAGTATAACCCATCCTGTTTGTTAGCCTGAGCCTCAGTGCAACTTATTTGCAAAGCTAATGTGGCAGCAAAATAAACTTAGCACAGCACTGGAGCCGCAGCATGATATTTTAATAATTTGACCGCTAGCCCTATTCACAGAGGTGAGAAAAAAACAATATTTTTATTGTATTAACTCATCAATTCTTCAGTGTCACTTCCACAGTGAACACTCACTTGTATTCATTTGCTTCATTGTCATCTAACAGCCTATTCTCTGTTTTGTAATTATGGACTTGACAACCAGATGAACTAAACTTCTTTGTGTTAAAAATCACTGATGATGTCAAATAATCTCATCAGAAAATGGCTCAAGATTGCCTCTTTGATAATACAATAGCGCAGAAGCATTGTGTATGCAACCGCAAATCACAGGAAACTGATGAATAATTACAAGTTGCTCATAATGGTCTGTCTGTACTCAGTATTGTAATTAATCAGAATAAATTACACTCTGTAAGTATTAGCATGTAGTTAATTGTGCTTTGCATGAATGGTGTCATGAATGGCATTTTAGGTTTATAAAGGTACATATCGTTTTTTTGGCAAAGTATATAGGCAAGATGGTCCGATGATCCTCCCTTGGCTGTTCTTGTTTTGCACTGGCTATGCAAAAATGACGTCAAACATACAGCAGGTACAGTTTTAGGTTTTCCAATTCATCAGAGAAGTATAAATCCTGCAGTAGTGAAATAATGAGGTGTTACTCTTTTGCTGCCGTTTTTCTGCAAAGCACTGTGGAGTGACACTGTGGAGTACTGCTCGTTATGTAACACTGTGTGTGTGAGAGAGTGAGTGAATGCATGGTGAGAGAAAGGAGATTTCATCCAAGGTGGTGCGCAACTGGAAATGGAAACACCCAGCGAGCCACTCTCACATGTGCTCATGAGCACACACACATTTGCATATCATGCACACTCGTGCGGAGCATCAGTCACATCACATTTGCACGCGTCCATGTGTTCTCAAAAACACACACTACCCGCTTGTGCCATTATTCTTAGCTCTTCCTTTATTTTCCGGTGAATCCTGCACATGCAGCTCATATTCAGCCACCAGAATTTCCTCCCTTTCTCATTCTTCTCCTTCTTATTATCACCAAAAGGGTGAGACACATTTTCACTCTCCCCCTCTCAGCAGCTGAGTCCCGCCTGCTTGCCTGTGAGCTGCGATGGAGCTTTGCATCAAGTGAAGCTTTTCTCCCCCCCTTTTTTTCTTTTTCCATTTCTTTTTTTTTCTTTTTTTGTGTTTCAAAA
>OMKZ01018323.1:30864-56610 GCA_900302535.1 Neoniphon sammara | reverse complement strand
ATAAAAAACCTGCTCACATTTGTCACATTGAACTGCTTTAGATTTGTACCATGCCATTTATAAGCTACATTTATCAGCTAAAAAAAACAAAAAAAAACAAAAAGGACTTTGTTTTGTGCTGCACAAACACATTCAAACAGCCCAAACTGAAGTATATACAACCACAGTTATGGACCTATTTGGTCTAAACTGATAGCAATTATACGGTTTGAGAAGTCGAGAGCTCCACAGATGAAGGTGGGTGTTTATTTCATTCAAAGAGGACTGGTGAGGGCTTGAACTTGCAGCTACAAAGTTCTACTAAATACTCCATTCAATATATAGTCAGTCCCTGTGGATAAAGCCTAGTAAAATGTTTATTCTACTGTAGCAGGTTGTAGCAGGGCAATTAACTAAACTATTAACCCAGATCTTATCTTAAAACAGACACAGCTGAAGTCTTGGCTTAGGTCGGCAGCATGAAAAATATTAAGATCTAACAGGGTGACGTGGCCAAGCAGGCTATAAAATTTGAAATGGCTGGTAACCATTTATGCTTTTATTACAAACACTTTCCTTTCCAAAGATTACCCCTAAGATTACTCCTAATAAGAACACGAGTCTAACATCTTGGCAGTACATTTGTTTTTAGAAAGTAAACCAAACATTATCTCTTGGATACTAGGTTTGTGCAGTAAATGAAAGCAAACAAAAGACAAAAGTGTTTTCTTTCATATTCTCATGGAAGAGTTACTTTAACACCCCTGACATAGCTTGGTCCTACAATTTGAGAGTTTAAACTCTGATTTGTTCCGTTCTATAGTCAGAGCAGGGATAGTCACACAGTCTGTTTCAGCGACGAGCACGGCAGTAAGAGGGTGGCAGTAAGAGCAGCACTCCAGTAAATGAAAAGCTGTCTTCGCTGCTCTGACATAAATAATTGCATGTTGGCGTTTCCAGTTTTTGGAAAATGATGTGGAAATGACATACCTCTCTGTGATGTCTGGCAGAGCTTGTCTGAAATACATAAATAAGACTAAAAATATCGCGTTCAGACACCTTGCGGCAAAACTGCAACTGTGGCAGAGAAGGAGGTGAAAGTTTTTTTTTTTTTAAGAATGCACCGATTGTATCGCCTGCCATGTTTACACATTGTTCATTTAAACACATTATCAGAAAGCATTGTGTCTTTATGTTGATTTTGCTGGCTAATATACCCCAATGAAAGCAGAAAATGTCAAATTTAACAGGCTCTATCATTTCAGGCTTCAGGCAAATAAAATTAGAAAATTGTGAGTTCACTTTTGATATCACCTGTATATAAGGGGTATGGGACCAAAAAATGTTATTCAAACAACGCTATGCAAAATAAACAGTTCCAATACAATACTATCAAACTGCCACTGCTCTATTAATTATAATATTATAATATTATAAGGTCACAAGCACTGTAGTAATAATGTACTTTAGTTACATAATTTACATTGAATTTTCAGGTTCAGTTTTAGTCTAATTTTTATAAATTTTCTTTCTCTTAAACTGCCAAGTTCTATAAAAGTTGCTTTATTGTCTGAATATGTGAATCAGCAAAAAAACAAATGTGGACAAAACTGACACAAAATCTCAGTGAATGGTTGATTGCTTTGTTTAATCTTGCTGGCTGCGCTCACCCCAATGTCAAACGGTCCAGTGAAGTAGTCCAAATTGGCCTGAATGAAGCTGATGTTGGCCAGGCCCAACTCCGCACTGCGCCTCTTGGCCCTGACCAAGGACTCTTCTTTGTTTTCTATCAGGATGACCTGGAATTGTCGATAATGAACTTCATATACACTGTACTTTTCAAAACAGTCACAAAGGCCTGCACAGAAAATAATATAATAAAAAATAAGGGCCACCAAGATAAACAATAAAAAACAGTAAGATGAGATTTCAGGAAGCCTAACATAAATAAATAAATAAATAAAAATAAAGTAAACAGTGAGTGACCATGACCTCCGCCACATCTGGTGCAGGTCACCCTGGCTGTAATATATTGTTCACATTGTTCATATTTTTTTTGTGTGCTCTCTCTCTCTCTCTCTCTCTCTCTCACACTCTCACTAACACACACACACACACACACACCACATACACACACACATTACCTGGCATTCCGGAAGCGTGTGAGCCAGAACAATCCCCACATGCCCCTGAGAGACACACGAAGAAAAAAATATATATAAACATCAGAAATTAAAGAGGATATCAACAGAGTTATAATTAGTGCTACCCTTTCCAACCGCGTGTTGACCCACTAGGCATCAGCACTTTGCCCTGAGCATGCATTTTCATGCGTTATAATTACCGGTCTGTCTTTGCACAGTAGCACATAACAAAGGCATTAGAAGAGCAGAGAGAAAGATAAGAGCGATGTCTCCATTCAGCTCTCTGCTCATGGAGAGATAGTCTAATGCAATGATAAGCCACGGTCACACATGGTGAGAAATGTATAGACGTATGGCTGGATTGATGCGTGAATATACATACCCCTCCACTGCAGAAATCCACAACAGTATATCCCGGCCTGGCCAACTCTGTAACCATGGCAACCAAGTTGTTCAGTTGTTGCCTTTTCCTCACTGCACGGACATCTGACATTTTCCCTGCAGAAGAGCACACAAGTTTTCGTTGAATTTGAAGAAAAAGAGAAAAGAAACAAATTTGGCAGACATAATTAATCTGAAAACTCAATTCAAAAGAACGCAACTTTGCAAGTGAAGAAATCAATCTTATAAAAATTACATTTTGTTATTTCTTATGATCATGTAATCCTTTGTGTGTGGCTTTGGCTAGACTGAAAGGTGCAGCCAATGTTTAGTCAAATCAAAGTCTCGCATAGTCAGACTGATCTCCACACTTGGTTTTGGCTGGAGAAAGGTCTGGCTCAACCCATTATCATTCTGCTTTAAGGAAAAAACACTCTAGCTTGTTTCTATTTCTTTAAACCAATCACAATGGTCTTGGGTGGCGCAAAGCCCGGGATGGAGTGACGGGGTGCTTGAAAAAGGGGGGGGACTTGTCTTGGTGGAACATTTGCACGTGGGGAGGCGAGCCCTGTTGAACAGTCTAAATCCACGCAAAAGAAAACATGACAGAAGAGTAAAAGACGTATGACGACTATGTGATATGACTTTTACTGATACTTCAGCATGTAGGTTGCTAGCTCGGAGGTTGTTGTTTCACGTAGCGACGGGGATTTTGAAAATGCTATCATGCAGATAGTGTGAGGGGAGGAGAATTCCAACTGAAATAGTCGGCCAATGGCAGGCTTAGAACCACAGTTTATATCCTGTGAGCCAGACTAGTCAACTTACAAGTGACTGACTTTTGAAAACAGCAGAGGTCTGAATACTTTTTAAGGATCACTTTAAAGACACTTTTTATTAATTCAACAGCTTACTTTTCTTTGCTCTCAGTGAGCACCGACTGAGCAGATGTTCTCTCCCCGATTACCTTAAATTTTGATTTACATCAAAACATTTCATTGAATGGCTGTTACAGAGATGAAAAAGTACCTGCATTCCCTCATCAGCCTGCCTCCAGACAATAATTGCCAACAAGGGGGTGCAAACAGTCTTTCAACACAAAAACAAAACAAGCTTCCAAGCCAAAATGAAACATCTTTCTTGTCTGTGGCAGCAGCTAACTTTGTGCTAGTGTGTGAGCAGTATGTACTCAGTATGTTCCTCATTAACTCAAAGCACATTTCAGTCTCATGCAACTTCCTCTGTAGCCTTCCAATACGCCACATCGGGACCGAGCCACTGATGTGCAGTGCCGAGTCTGTCTCCGGTCCATAAATACAGAGTGATGAGTGTTTCGTTTACCTCTGAGTCACACCATCATATTCACATGGTTGGAATATCAAAAACACATTATTTATGCCCTTCCCTGATCACACTGCTTTCTACAAACTGATATCTGACAATGGGGAGGACAGAAGGAAATAGAGACTTCTCACCGCGGCAGCACAAATAAGAAATTTCATGCTGCCATTGTTCTGTCTCTCATACTGGCTGTTATTAAGCTGATCCCAGACACGGAGGGGACACAAAAACAAAAGTGATGGACGAAATTAAATACAAAGAAACAGCAGGAAGGTATTGACAAGACTCTGCTCTTCATTAGGTTGAGTAATTATTGTGGGTGATTGCATTTCTATGTGTCCAGGGTTCCTGAGAGGCCTTACTAGAGGCCTTTTGATACACTCTGAACACATCTAGATTTTAATTGGAAATTGCATTACAATGTGTAATGAAATTTGATATCCAGTGTGCAGAAATAAAAGGGGAAATATAGGATGTAGAATACTTTGTTCACAAAGCATCTCTCCAACGCTGTTGGCTACTGAAGTTCTCAAGGTTTTACCCTCAACTTAAGCTAGGGGTAGGTTAAACCTCATGGTGTTCTCCTAAAGCTCCTAATTCTCAAGTGGGTTTATTAATCTGTTAGTTGCAGGTGTGCATGTGAAAAGTTAGGATTAAGATTAGTACATGTGCAAAGAGCCATACAAAAGGAGTCTGGGGTGCTTGCAGAAAGTTGCAAAGATGTATTAGAGACCGCAGAGTAACAAACGACTGCCAGAAATCAGAAAATAATACAACAAAGGACTGCCAGAACACAAACAATGCCACCTATTTGCAGTTTGTGTGTGCGGCGTGTGTTGTGGGAAGGACCTCTGGCATTTCTACTCAAGCGTGACCATGTTTCTTCAAAGGTCACTGCGTGGCTCAATATCAAACCCATAAGCTATGCAGGATTGAGGGGGTGGCAGCAGCAAAGCTAGCCATTGTCCAGTGGACACAGAGGGAACGTACCACTTCGCTTTTATTGTTTTCTCAACGTGGTTCCAGGGGGTAGGATTAAGACTGAGAGAGGGCTTTAAAGTTGCTCTGGGTCACTGTAATTGTAAGAAATTCACTCCGCAATTTTCAGATGAAAATTCCAATGAATGCTCTCCTCTGTGTGCAAAAGAACAGAGTTCAAAAAGCCACAAGGTGTGAAAAGAAAAGCGAGAGTGAGAGCATACAGCAGAGAATTTTGAACAAGATAACAAAAAATTGAATGAAGTTAGATGCTTCAAACTGCAGCGGTATAACAAAAATGAAAAACAGCTTTATTAGGTATTGCTTTCAGATTCTCCTTGATGAACATTTAATTGTGATAAATGTACCAGCTGTTTGCAATATAGATGGCATTCAGCTTTCTTATGTCTGAGAATCTAAGGGAGAAAAGCTCTAATACCTGATCATATGCAACAATTCTAAAACCCCCCCTCATTAAAACAAAAGGCACTGTCAAATGTCATCACAAGTTATAATGTGGTAATTTAATTTAAAAAATCTATAGAATTCAGCTATATGCTCAATTTAGCATTGAATGTTGGGTTTCAACAACGACAACAAAAAACATTTTCAAGTGCCACTGACATTTTTTCCAATACTTTAACTAACAAGATGTCACTGAAAATGTTGTGTTCCTCATTTTGATGACAAAATCATATTTCAGTAATCATGAAATCAAACAAGACCATGGTCATTCATACAGTAATTCTTGTGTTTCTATTAGGAATGATCACAAGTCAATCATGAACCATTATTTTGGAGGCGTGTTTGATATTCTAATAAGCCATATTGTTCAGCAGTGACTCAGCCATTCTTGTCCATTCCTCTTACAGAAGATTTTGTAAGACTGAAATGTTTCGGAGCTTGTTTGTTTAGGCAAAACTGCAGCTTCAAACAAGTTTCTTGGAATCAAAACTTGTTTTAAAACCATGTGTGTATAAAATCACTTGGCTTTGAAGCACCTGGCTAAATGAATAATTAATTGACCATAATATCTCCTTGAGACTCTTCAAGTCTTTGTTTTGCCATTAACCTTAATGAGCCCTGAATAACTGGTCTTCAGGGACCACAGAGCCGGGCTTTCAGCTGCTTATTAAGAGGACGTAAATACAGGGTTTACCTGTAATTTTGGTGGTATAAAGCAGATTTGGTTTGCACTGAGTGACCCTTTGAGTCTTTTAAAAATGTTAAGATCTGCATCACAATATTGAAAAATATATACAAAGGGTTGTCTATTTCAAGTAGTAAAAATAACGTGTTAACTAAGCTGTCAGAATAGATTTTTTTTTAACTGATTAATTAGACCTCTACACCACAGCAAGAGATTATAGAAATGAAGTTAATGACAATAGTTCTTCTGCTCCAGCTACTCAACATGTTTATGTGGCATTACATCATCTCAACATGCTGTTAGGTTTGTTACCACTCTTAACCTTTTGACTGGGGAAAAAAAATGCAAAAAATTAAATAGGTACATTAAATGTTCTACGTTTAGTAAAATGTTTTCACAAAGCAAAGTGTTATATAAATATTTGGAAGAATTGTAATATTTTATATTCACAATAGTTGATGTGATATGATAAATACTGCAACAATATCATGCAGTAGGATCTGTTTGGCTTGGCACTGTATAATTAACTGTGTTTGCTGTAACCATGGCATTGGATCACTTCTAAATCTAAACAGAGACAATTTTAAGGTTTCTACTGAATAAACAGCATCTGTTCATTTGGGCAAGGAACACCATTTACTGAAGTCTAGCAGCTGAAATTTCAGAAATTAATTTTGAACCAGTTTTCAGTTTTAATGTGACACTTTCATTAATGGTGTTGTGGTCTTGCTAATGGAAACATTTCTGCTGTTATTGGGTGCTTTAATGGATGTCTGCACTATAAGGCCATCATTAGTCCATGTTGGATTTGTCTGAGAATAAATAAGTACACCGTATGTTCCCTGAAAGGTCAAAGCTCATTTTAAACATTATTTTTTCCTTTGACCCCCCTTTCCCATCTAAGACAAATAGTTTATGGTTCCTGCTGAAGAACACTGGCAAACTGTGTCTATCCACGCCCAACGAGTAAAAATTAGATAGAATTAGACAGTATGGATAGATACAGTTTGCTGGTGTTGTTTGGCAGGCCAATTGTATTGGGGTGCATGGAGACAGTGGAAATTGTGGCAGACTAGAAACCACACCAAACCACACATAAACTATGTGTATGGATAGTTTGGACTAGGGGTAAGTAGGAATTTTTTGTAGTTTGGTAAACTGTTCCTTTAAAGTGCAATACTTTCGTTTTGGGATTGCCTCTGGAATTCTGTACTTTATGAAAAACAAGGACAACAGAATTTGGAGATCTTGTGACTTGACTAAAATCCACCATAAACTCATTTTGAAGCTCATAAAACAAAACAGATCTTTTGAAAGGCAGCCCCTGCATCATACCTCATTAGATGAGTTTGTCTGTGAAGATTCATTCGGGTCACGGTACTTCTAAGTGCAAATCAGTTCAGTTCTGAGGGTGAGCTGATAGGATCATGAATGAATAAAGCTGAGATTAAGATGAATGAATCAAATCCCATTTGACGTATAATGAATCTATGTAACTGTGTGGTTTTGGTAATGTTCTCAGTGATGTCTGGTGGAAAACTAGAGGGACTACAAGCATAAAATACTGTATAGCTACATAACACTCAGTAGAGAGTATAATTTATGTGAGCTCCACATGTCAGAAATTCAGGAAAAATTTAACCTTTTTTCATGCCACATAACCAGCTTGTTTCATATCAGGTGATACATATACTTTTCTGATTGTACCTGAAACTGTATATTATATATGCCCATTCAAATTGTAGCCACCTTTAAGCATTTCAGCCAATTACTGCAACACAAAGTGGCCAATCAGCACTGTATTGTTTTAGGGGCTATTAGGGCTGCCCTTCTACTGCTACACCAAGATTCAGTAAAACTGCCAGGGCGGTTTTGTTTAAACTATAAATGAGCTCTCTGGTGCCGCCATGGTGTTTGGGGAAAAAATGAAGGGTGTGCATCTTTTATATCTGCTGAAAGGCACACAAGGTTTGTGTTACATAAATAAATTCAGAAGTCACATGTCTTTTAAAAGACCATACTAGTGATTTTACATAGGTACCCCAGTCTCTACAAAATGTATATTCTTGTCATTTCTGCTAATTGTTTCCCAAAGCAAGCAGTCATGTTTTAGAACTACGATACCATTTTTTCTAGCTTTATCAGGCCATTGGAGTCCATTCATTACAATGCAATATGAAAATCAACTTTCAGAGACTTTCAAACTTTTTCCACACCAGTATCACTATAATAAAGACGTCGTCATTAGTTTTCCGAAAACGAACAGCAATATTACGTTTTGATGACGTGAAATTAGGCGGAGTGATCTGAACAGATCTGAAAGCCTTCCTGGTGGTGCATTCAGGGGACGTCTGACAACAGTAGGCTGCTGTTATTTTCAAGAGCATCAAATTCACAAGTTGTGCTGTCAGTAGACCTAACCCAGAAGACAAGAAGCACCAACACCATGAAGATATTGAGAATATGATGATATTGTGAATTTGACAGTTTTTAACCAAAGTGGTCATAAGTGTGTCATAAACTCGCTCATCTGTTCTCCCACATTTTGAAAGTACAGAAATGCACAGTTCCCCTCCTGCTCAGAAGTTGACAGCCAGAGATAGCGAGACCTGCAAAAACCTTGGAAATTATGTTGGGTCTCGAGTTTGATGACAAAGACAATGAATTGGCTTTCTACAGAGTGACTATTTTACCATATCAATTTGAACCTGAGTACACAGAGGAAGAAATCTTACAGAAGCTGCCCAATTACTCCTGAAAAACGGTTTCTCTGCCAGAAAATAGTCCCCGGGGAAAAGTTTGCTTTACTAAGCGAATTATCAATTCTGTGGTTTATGAATGCTGACGACTGTGTTAGCCACAGAAGCAGAACATTATAAGGTGGGTATTTCAACCAAAAATGCAAAACTGAAAATCGGGGGATTTGATTATATGTTGTAAAATCTGTAAGTACTCCCGCATGACTTGCAAAATGATTTGTTGCAACGTAAAATGTGGGCAAACAGTACTTAAATGAGCCAAACATTCACAACCACTGGTGTGGCCCTTCAATGAGAAGTCATGTCCACTGCCATACCTCCCCTTCAGTCAATCAATATGAAAAGTTGATCAGTTCTTTGCAACATAACTAACCTGTTCAAAAAGCTTCATGCAAATCCATTCAAACTTTTTGTAGATATCCTGCTAACAGGCACACAAAAAGACAGGATGGGGAGAAAACATAAAAATGATTAGTACCATTATTATTAGATATTAGCTTTTTTTTTTAGATATTAATGGTGATGTCATAAACACTTAAAATAATTAAAAAAAATTGTGCATAAATCATCATTCTAACACATATACTACAACAATACAACAAAAATTATTAGATTTTTTTTCTCCTTTTTTGTAGCACATTTGCATATTATCTATACAGATGTAAGCACTAATTAAGTGCTACCCTTTACACTATTTGCATTCAATATAATAATAAATTACATTCAATTCAAGTGCTTCTGAAAGAAGCTGAGTTGTCAAATTTCAATTTTTGCTTATCTCATTCACTAGAACATACAAGGCAGGATCTGGCATAAAGCTGATGGAGCAATATGCCTAATAAGTCTGATAAGTGCGCCTTTACAAACAGAAAATGAATAGGCTACAGCAGCTGCTGCAGTATTAATGCAATGTGATACTTTATTGAAAATCTCTTTCGATGCGTGACCCTCTACAAGGAGGTCAGAGCTACAGAACAGTCACCCTAGAGGTGTGTGTGTGTGTGTGTGTGTGTGTGTGTGTGTGTGTGTGTGTGTGTGTGTTTGGGTTGGATTCTGGGGTTTGATTATAAAATTCAATGGCAGGATTAGTGTGTTGTTATGGGCTAAAACCCCCTCTGTAGAGTCTTCTCTTAGGCATAAATGTGAGTGACAGGGTCACTTTGATGGTTATTGTGTGTTTTTGTGGCACCAGCAGCCCCTTTGATCATTTGCACGCTCTCTAAACAATTCATAAAAGCATATAACAGCACAAAATACCACCTGCTCTAGTCAGATGGTCTATTTAAACTGACCTGGTAATTCCTGTTTATGAATAAGAAAACTCTAGCAGGATTATTTCAGCACTGGTATAAATTAGATTTAAATTCAATTTTTATGATTGTAAAAAATTGCAAGAGGATTACTTAGAGGCCATAGCTAAAGTGGAAAAAAAAAATCACACCAGGATGTAACAGAGACAGTAAACCAGACTAAGGCCGGGCACACATTACACGACCAAATGTTGCAGGACATCTCACATTATCCGAGCAACCGAGCTATCGAATTCCATCATGGATCGTAACAGCACACACACTTTAGGCTGAGGCAACGACAAGAGCCGGCACACTACAAGACTCAAAGACAAGAGACGACAGAGTCCAGAGCATGTCCGACTTCAAACGGAAGTTGTCGACACATTAAAGTCTTGCATGTCAGGCCTCGCAGGACTATAGCCTGTCATACGCACAGCCAAAGGGTTCAAAAGATGTTTGTGCAGTTAGCCACAACAACAACGATTAATGAATGAACAGCAAGTGGCCGCGATTTTTGTTCGCTCTTCTTTGTTAGTTTGGGCACGTGCATGGTTGGGTCAACGCAGCCAACAAGGACTGTCATCAACCAGTGTTCGTTCCCAGGTGTTTAGGTTCAGTGTTTATCATTGGGACCATGACAACGAAGCTCCTTACTGTAACCTTACCCTAACCTTAACCCTAACTTTTACGGCTTTGAGAGATGGACCTGTGGGTGGTATTCTGTTGGTCATATTAGAGGGTAGCAACAATCGACTTATGTGGTCGTATGGGTTGGAGGATGTGCTGGTTTTTGCTGCACTTCATTGTGTGGTAGGACAGTTATTAACACTCCACTTTGCTCCAGCAGATGAAGCTTAAGGGGAACATTCAGGACTGATTTTCCCTCAAAAGCTGTGTGTCTAAAATTGATCATATTGACCAAAACAATATTGTGTCACTCAACAGTCATTGCTCCACTTGGGTCTCATAAAGTGAGATTCGTGGGTTAGTGAGATAACCCAAGATAAACAAAAACACTGCATTAAAATGGATGACAAGTAATAAAAAAATATATACAAGAGGATATTAAATTATCATGAGGTAAGAAGGGCTGTTCACAGGACAACAGTGCTTAGAGACCAGCAGAACCACTTTATTTTCCATAATGATTTATTATATCAGAACTATAGCATTTATTACATCAGAGACATAATAGATGTATCTATTATATCTGATGTGTGTTTCCAGGCCATTTACCCTCTCTTGCTATAAAAGCATGTAGCTTTCATTAGTTGACTATAGTTATCAATAATGAATGAAATCTTTTGGTAGACATTAAGTGTGCTGGAATTCTTTCATAGGAATAAGAGGATGATTGATGCAAAAGACTGCACCTCTGTTCCCATCACCGCAGCCCCGGGGAACATGAGGCTGACTTCGTGCATTGAAAATATTCATGGTGTGGCAACAAAATATTGTATAAATGAAAAGTATGAACACTGTCCCTTAATGCCTATTTACTTAACGCATTACACTGTCTGCAATTTTCCCCCAGCAGCCCTCTGTAGCCCTGCCATCAGCAGTACTATCACTGTGCTGTATAACAGTATTCCATTATAGCACTTTTATTCTTCCTATTGCTCATATTTATTCATTGCAGCAGTTTATTCTTTTTGAGAGAACACAAATTTTAATATTCCATTTCTTTCTCATACCCACCTTTACAGTTTGCTTAATGTGTTGGCAGCATATGTTTACAACCCCCTATATTATTTATAGTTTGCTATTTTCACTGCTTTATTGCTTATTTTCATATTTCAGTCATGTTTATTTTTTAACCCCGTTCAACTATGTACTTATATGACTGCAGAATAATTTAATTTTTCCAAAAGCCATACAGATGGCTACCAAAACTATACAAAGATACTCTGAATTACAAAGCTAACCCTACACCAAACAACTTGGAATGGTGTCCACTTTATTCTGGAAGTCTATTTTAACCCATATCTGAAGAGTAGAAAGGATGCCCCTGCACAGCCATTTAAGATCAGGTGCTGGCTGGCTGCAGGAGTACTCTCCAGGACAGTAAATAATGATCCAAGCACACACTGTGAGGCTTTGCTGAAAATATGTTTACATCTTTATTTGGCACATCAAAAGAGAGCAAGCAATGTGTTTTGCTTGTTGCTTCCTCTGGTTCTATTTTAACCTATTTCAGTGGCACAGTTGTTCCCAAAGGCTATAGAAGAGACACCCTCGTATTGTGTCCATATGGGCCTATGCATGATTTCATACAGAGCCACAGAAATGGGTTAAAATAGGCTTCTATGAAATAGTAAAGAACCTTTCAGTCTCTCTGGAATGGGCTTGGTGTATAAGAATGCCTGTGTATTTTTGGAAGTACTGCATATGTGACACCTTGTATGTGTCTATAGGGCTATTGATATGTGCTGTGAATAGGAAATTTTGCAAAAACCATTCAAAGCAGTTAGATTTTTCTGTACCCACTATTACGTTTCAAGTATAAAGAAAGATTAAGGCAGTGATAATGTGTCTCATTGCTGTCCCTGTGTTGGACACTTCAGTACGGTGGATGTTTACCGACACGGGGGCTTGAACCTGAGTCGTCTGATAGGAGGATGGGCTTCCTGCTCAATAAAATCATCACACCACAGCATGATGCTAAGTACAGGATATGATTTTAAGTGTTTGCTTAATTGTGTAAGCGAGGATTTGACATCTACCATTAGCTTCTGTGACATTAAATTAAATCATTGCATCTGAATAATGCTTAGGAGAGAAAAAAGATGACAGTGGTTTTGACTGAAAACCCAAAAGCCTTATCTGAACCCCGACTCAAACGACAGTCAAAAACAATCACAGGCCATGTACTTCACAGAGAGCTCAGAGGGAAAGAGGACAATCTGCATGTTGATTTATTCACTCCCTTACTCACTCATGCATGCCCACTAGGTCTACGATCTCACAGCCAATTTATGAACATGCACAGCAATGACAAGTATAGCAGCAACCGCCTGTAACTGTCATCTACCCAGGCCTAAATGAACCAACAGTGACAGCCGCTGACAGGTGGACAAAAACATGCCTTCAAACCCTGACTACCTTTTTCATTATTCACATCATGTGTACAAGAATGAAGGAAAAAATGAGCCTTGAGAGGCCATGGCAATAGTTAGGCATGGTCTTTTCTTAAGAGTCGTGTTTACACCACTATGAGCATATGTAACATTATGCAATGAAAACAAAAACATACATAAATACTCACAGAAGTGGTTGAAACTGACACAAGCCCAAGTTAAACTAGCCGCAAGGCAATGTTATATTCAAGACTGAAGAAAGCTTGACTCAAAAACTGGTTTTGAAATTGAGGCCAGACTCAAATACTACAACCTATCATGAAATAAGAAACCTTGACTTGGATCAGAAAAAAATTATAACACTAGCACAGGATAAAAAAAAAATTACCTCCTTGATAACAAAAATCTACATAAAGTACTTGATTTACTTTGATTATATCAATCTGAAAACACCTCATATATATATTTGTTTCAGTCCAGTAGAAATAGTATATTTTTATCTATGTCATGCATAATGACCAAGCAAAAATCAGGTGTTGTTTTGTGTTTGAAAATGCAAATAGTCGCTTGTTCCAGCTCATGTTGCTTTGACACCTTGCTTTATTCTACTGACATGTTTCCTCGGTTAGACTCTGATGGGACTTGGTTGTTTTCCTCTGAAACACTTTTCTGTTTAACCTTCTCCCTGAGGCTGATGTGAGCCGAAAGCAGAGCATGCGGATGTTGGTGGTGTTCATGAACAGGGGCATGGACACCATTCCCCAGGATAACTACTGGCACAAAGCCAGACATGACAGAACTGGGTTACAGGGATTCTTGGCACAGGGAAGAGCAGAGTTTTATCCTCTTCCAGCAGGATGATTCTGCCTTGACACTTCCCAGTGCCTATCAAAGAGGAACATGCTATGGCTGCTTCATCAGGGCAGACTGAGGATGCATTAGCCTATGCGTCCTATAGTGATAAAGGTCCCCTACTACAGTTGCTGCTGGCACTGAGCCTTGATCTCGTCCTTTTCCCTCTGATGCAGCAGAATTGCCCAGGGTTTTATCAGGCAAGTCCATCAGACAGACCAGAATGTAAACATAGTGCTGTGGCACAGGGGCCTCTGTTTGGGTTCCGCAGGATCCACCAGCTACCATCTCTAGGAGACATGCTGGTTTTAAGGCTACCACGTGGAGGTCAGGTTTCACATTCTAGTTGTTAAATAATGACTTGAATAATTTGGTTTGTGGTAGTATATAATTGTTTTGTGCAATGACTAACTGTGCAAATTATTTTGCATTATGTTTTATGTAAAATTTACCAATACATAATTGTTCTTTGAAGTTCTGAAGTGTTGCTACTACTGTTGATGTCAAATAATGATCCATGGTCAATGGCAACCCATGACTCAAAGTGCAAATTCACTGGTGTATCCTTTGACTTGGTGATGTTTTTAGTACTCTTCAAGGAGAAGGCAACTTTAATGATTATGTTTACACCCAATTACCTATGAGCTAATTTTCTTCACACCTCACAACCACTTAAATTAAGACCAACAAGCAAAGCACTTGTCAATAAATCATCGAGAAACTCTGAAAATGAACACTGGTGGGAATGGAGACGTGTGCATATTAAATCTAAAATAAGAAAGATTGGGGGAATCTTTAAAAAGTTACCCAATTAATTTCATACTTGTTAGTCACATGTAAATTTTCCTGCTTGAAAAAATATATATAAATAAAAACATGGCATATTAATGACATTCTACACTTGACTGCTTGATGATGTACTGCTGTATTAGTATGCATGCACAGTAATTTACCATCAAAATTCAGCTAGAGATTTGTCTGTATCAAGTCCACTGGGTCACTCTTTAACAACATTGATTTCTATAAACTTTGATGTGATTGAGTGTTTCTACCTTCATCGTGCAGGTGTTTAGCACTCTTGTCCAATCGTGCTGTATTATCACCGCTGCAGTTTCACAGTTCCACTTGGTCATTTCATGTTGTGCACATTATTTGTTTGAATCAACTGGTAATAAACGTAGCAATGTGAGAGACTGGTAAAGAGGAATACAGTGAGTCCTCCTGAAGGACACACTGTACTCTTTAAGTGCTCAGGTAAAGGCATGGAGAAGTGCAAAACTGGAGTGACAGTAAGTGCAATTACATTGACTGTAAAAACTCTCAAGTGCCGGACAATGGCAGAGCTGTCATGGCAACCTGTGGAGTGGGGTCTGTCAGTTTTTGAATGTACTGTATGTTGCATGTTCCCTCCACAAATGAAATTCCCAACAGAAAAATAAAGCTCTTTGAATTTGAATTTAGCTGTGATGCTGTAAGTATGAGAACCGTGGAAAACATATTTAAGTCATGCATGGGCTTAAAGCTACTATGTTTGATTTTTTTGTTATTTTTCTCACTAGGGAGCACGGTCCATCCAAACAAACCAAGCTTTGTTTTTGTTTTGTTTTTCTGGACATTGCCATTGCAGAGGTAGAAGGATATAAACCAAATCACCATGATGTTACGTTAACAACAACAGTCACCTCCAGGTAGAAAAGTGTTGATTGGTTTTAATTGCAGAGGTTTGTGAAATCGGCAAATTTGATCATTTCTGTGGTTATTTTCAGCTGTAAACGTGAAAGATACAGTTAAACACGGTCCGACCATTCTGACATCTCTTTGGATTCAGACACTGAATCAAAAGCTGTCTTTCAACAAGTTTGCTCTTCTCAGATGGAAATCTGCAAAATCCAACCCCTTCTCTGCTCTTTACCGTTCCCCAGCAGCCCCACACGCAAAAAGATGTAATCATTTATTCTTGAGTTGAAAACATATCTCAGTTGTTGCTTGCTATTTCGCCCCCGATTGCTCCATGCCATTAAAATTGTATGTATGTGACGCAGAGTTTTTCTACACAGAACCTTTTGTAAACAAACATTGTGGTTTGGTCTATAGGCAGAGCTACGGAGCGATCCAGGCTTTGGAAACGCAGAGAAAACAGGCTAGAATAGCAAAAGACTAGCTGTGAGTGGTGCTGGTTATGCAGTGTAGGCAACTAGGGTCCAACATCAGCCTATGACACCACATGTGAATTTATAAAACTCTCAAAAAATTGCACATAGTAACTTTAGGCTTGAAATGTACTTCTGCAAATTGTAGCTCACAGAAGCTCAAAGAGGAGTCGATATGCACACCCCTGAAATCTAAGATACAGAGCGTATCCGCAGGCCCCTGCATCAAATGAACACTGATTGGCTGAGCAGGGAGCATGGGATCAGCACAGCACGCACAACAAAACTCTGCTTCCATCTATCCAATAACAGGCTGCTGTCCTGCTATGCTATATTCATTCCCTTCCATGAAAAATTACAAGGCAGGAAGCGACTTCACAAGATCGTCCATCTCTATGTTTTGCTTTATTTTCAGCTTTTTCTGTAAATTTAAGTTTGGTAAATGCAACACTGCCCTCTAGTATAAGCGCTACAAGTGCAAATGTGTTGGCAGATATCTGTAACATCTGTGCATAAGGCCTGTGCACATTCAAAGATGTGCAGAGATTTGACTAAAAGCTCTGCCTTAAGTCACTACAACTAGTAAATCACCTAGTTTGTAAATGTATCACACAACAACTCAGAATTAGCTCATTCTTGTGTGACTTCTACCATTCTGTCTGGTGTATCAAAAACACTGTACTTGCCTTATGGGGCTTAAAGACTGTCATTTTTGTAACGAGTTGCACAATAATAAGCACTTCTTCTACTATGAGAATTCCATGATATTTTAAACTGAAAGATATATATTTTAGCCTGGGTTGGATTTGCTGCCAAAGACACAATGACTACATATTTCTGTAGAGGGAGAAGAATATAATTGATCACAGTTGCATAGAGACACCTTCAACATCACTTTGTATATGACAAGACACTGGCAGTTATCCATGTTTTCTTTAATGGCCACAATATCTGCTTGGCAGGACTTTATTTTTACCTTGGCATGGACTATGACAGGCGATTTTCAATCTCTTCTCCATAATTTGAGATTTGAAATGGCTTGTTGGCACTCAGAGACGGAAGCAAGGGTGCGGAGAAGCTCACTTATGAGCATATGGTCTTCATTAGGGAAATCTATGAACCAAAGGACAAAGAAATGAACTTGGCATATCTCGAGGGTGTGATGACAGTAATCAGTAGCAGGGCAGAAATCTACATTCTGCAGCACTTCTCTGGCAAAGTAAATTTTAACAAGCATCACAGAAATTCCCAGATCACTAATCTTGAGAATGGCCAAAATGGGTGTTTTGTGCGGAGAAATAAAATAAGTAGTAATACTGGAAGCCTCAACGGCACAAACCTTAACTGCAACTAGACATAGACGAGACATGCAAAAAGGTTTGAGGGCACACAGGCCAGCGTTGAGCAAAACTTAGCTTTAATGTAAGCTCTAACACTGTAAGGGAGAAGTTGAGTTGGATCCAACTGGAATGAATAGCAAGGGAAAAATATTCCCAATTCTGAAAGCTGCAACTGTGGTGTTGTCACAGCAAAAAAAGTTTGCTTTCACATGGGCAGTCACTGAAAAAAAACCTGCTTGGATAGGACTGTGATGACAAGATAAATGAAAGGTAATGAAGACAAACACAAGGAAAAAATGTCTCTTGAAATTGCCCAGCATATGGTTAAAATGGGACTAAAATTTGGACAGTTTGACGTGTATTAAGTGCTCCATGCCCAATCTGGAAACAATCCCCCGAAATGTACCAACAGACAGTCCAGCACATTAAACAAGAGGTAATCAATGAAGTAAGTCAGACTACTGTTAACTGTAGCAGAAAGTTACAGAAAAACGCCTCATTTGTTGGCTACCACTCATTCACTATGCAAACACTGACATCCAGCTTGTCTCCTGGGTGCTGTTCACTGCACTGTTTGAAGTACATGTTGCAAAGACAAAGGACAACATCCAATGCTCCCCTGCTTCAAAACTTAGGGAATCTGGAATCACCCTGTCCTATCAGCCCGTTCTCACTCCCAGGGCGTCAAAAACTGCAGCTTGGTCAGTGGCCCAACGCTTCAAACTATGATGCTCTAGGTGCCCGCATAGCGTCAGTTTGAGACAAGACACAGCATGTTCACATGGGAGACTGCAGTTCGATTCCAGCATGAGGCGAGACCGTTTTGATGCCTAAAGCCAATCTTTTCTAACCTTAAACATTAAACCAATGGAAGATCCAATGCGTCACGGTTGGAAGAGCCCAGCACGGCCAAAAGGGACGCTACAGGGGTACCCAGAGCGTCATAGCTTGAAGTGTAGGGCCACTGACCAAGCTGACATTTTTGACGAGTTGGGAGTGAGTGTTGGTCCGATCAGTAAATCAGTGTTTGTCACAGGCAGAAGAGAAATGCTGTAGCTGCCTTATGAGGATTCGAGTGACTGAAGTACAAGCCCCAACATGCACTTTAAATGTGATTCTGGTCAGTACATTCTCAGCTGAGTTAATGAACAAAATAAGGTTGTCCAGATGCTAACACATGTAAGGAAGCTGGCTGTGTGTTTCAGTCCTTCTAGTCTGCAATGACAACATAAGACTGTGTTCTGTCTGTGGATTTGAGATGGAATCCAAAATAAGATGTGCCAATCTCTGCCACAGGAGTAAGATGACATTGAAGCTGTTCTACCCAGCAACAAGCAATAAGACAGGACTGGCTGCACTGCTTGGAACACCTTGCAAATGAAAGTGGCATTTCTGAATCCCTTCAAGGCGGCTACAGATGACCTTGACACCAGCAACAGTTGATGCACAACTGCCTGACTGAAGGTGGTACTTTCTGAGATAGCCAATATGTTTGTTTATCGCCTTCAGGAATTGATGTTTGGGAGGACTAGCAGCACCATCAATCTCTACACATGCTCTTTAGGCTGCCAACATTCTTGACACCCACACTGTGTTTGTTTGGGATGCTTGATGCCAGTGCATGTTAATGAGAAAAAATATAGATACTTTAAATTTAAGTCAGATGCGCATTCCACTGACACCCAGCCCAAAACAAATCAAATTCTATTTACACGGCACATCTTGTACATTAAAATGCAGTGCCATGCGCTTTGTCCAAGATGGACAACCAGCCCTGCAGAAAGTTGCAAGCCATCCATTTCCAAACTGGGAAGATGATGGAAGCACTACTGCCGGTCCAGAGCCAAGGGCCCTGGGCACAGAAATCAGGGAATATTTGTCCATTTGTCACATGTCAAAACTGTAGTGTGCTGGTGTGGCTGACTACTCACAGATTTCATTTTCCTGGACTAAGAAATTTGGCATGACACATCCACTCCATTACCACCCTCAGTGCAGTCTGGAGAAATGTACCATGCTAAAGCCATTTATGAGTGACACTGTATTCATCCAACACCAACTTAAGAAATAAATTTAATGGGGTGGCAAGCAAACCTGTGGGTGTGGATGGGAAAAGCATTAAAAAGCACTTGGAGTAGATGGGCATGGGATGAATAAATCAAGCCACCTCTACTTGCTTCTCTTACTTACCTTAACAATAACGCCATAAAGAAAAAAAAAAATTCTCACAACATAAACTTCATTGCATGGAAGAAAGTAAATGGTGACCTGGGGACAACTGTCTATGACTGTTGGCATCATGACCATATTTTAGGAATTAAAATTCACTCAAGAATACGCACTAGCAATGTTTCATTTCTCACAAATGCAGTACTTTCATTACAAAGTGCAAAACAGTGGGAGACATGTAGTCCACTTCATCAGTATGATAGGTTTTGTCAATAAAAAAGATTGATAATAGAAAATAAAGATTAAAAATGGAATGAGAATAAGAAAGGTCTGCAAAATGTTTAAATACACCCACTCCACAAAATCTATATTAATGGATTTAATTTGATTTTAATGTCACACACCAAACTGATGCCCAGCCTGCACGAGCCTACAAATAAATCAAGAGCTACAAAATTGGAAATAGTTCTCACTACAATGAATTATGTATGATTGTGAACACCTAGATCCTAAACTGGTTATCTATCAAATTTGACAATTTTATGTAGTAATACTGTGGTAACTGGAAAAAACTGCAACCTTTTGGAAATTTCAGGTTGAATTTGACTCTTTTACCTTCTCTTAGACTGTGAGTAACATATTGTTCAGGTGTAAACTAATACTGACTGTACTGTGATTGTGAGATTGTATGTCCTTAATTAATTTTTTGTTCCAAAACTTTTCTGCCCAACCATCCTTGCATTCTCTCAGCTTTCTTTATAGTTTCTTACAATGCACAATAATCTGAAAACAACTCGGTCCAGCCTCTACAAAAATAACTAGTCTTTTCTTTAGCTCAAAGGACACTGTACAAGACTTGCCAATTAAATATTTTCTTTTAAGTCTCTCTTCAGACATGTGCACCAAACAGCCGTAACGTGTTTCCCTTATGCCTTACTCTGCATGGCTTCCAGCCCATAATCACCATTAATGGCTAGAGATGATGTGATAAGCCTGTGTATACCCTTTAATTGCAAATGGCTCAACTCTAGATGACATTATATTGGGTATAGTCCTTAAAATCCCAAAAGGCACAAGCTTAGTACAGGACAAACACATGCTTCATATACTTTGGTGTTAGATATCCAAGATCTTTGCACACCTTCATCCTCTCCACAGCTCATCCCAAAACCATGACTGCAGATTCTAGTAGAGATCGAACGTCTGCCTCATGACTCAAATGTTCATGTAATGCAAACCTTTGATATACGTTCTGCAATGAAAATTCATCATCCCCAAAGGATAATTTAAAGGAGGTTATCTCGTTTTTGTCTTGGTTTATCATTAGCTTGCACTCTTTGAACCATGTCTTTGTATTATCCAACATACTTTGAAGATCGTATCCTGTGTCAGATTTTCCACTCTAATCCCCAAATTTGCATTCTTTATTTCAATGACTAGGTCATTAATTAAGCCTGCATATAAAGTAGGTGACGAAATATCTGTTTAACTATAAAAGGGGTTTGTCCTGAAACCACTGTACCACTGAAAGTAAAGAACTCTGCTAGTGTGATAGAATCTCCCGTTAATGCCAAACTTTACTAGTTTCCATGAGAGGAAGTTCAGTAAAAGTCTTCTATAAATCAATAAAATGTGTAATTGCTTATTAGCGACAGAATATATGTGGTCAACACTGTAACTATAAAGCTACTGTCCATATCTTTCAGCGTTACATGTGACTTTTTGTGCAATACGGTCCCATTTATGCATTGCAAGCTGCATTAAGTTCATGCAACTTAAGAGCTACACTAATTATTTCAAAAGCAATCAAAACTACATGCAACAACCAGTGAGATTAATGAGAATGATATACATAATATAGCTTGTAACTAAAAACAGAGTGGATAAAGTTTACAAATAGCAATGCGTACAAAAAAACACGCTGTGAGCCCTGGCTTAGGTGACCTGGCAATGTTAGATGAGACTGATGGAAACAAAAAGAGAAGGAAGTCCTTTTGGGTGTGCAGCTGGTTTACTAACCAAGAAACCAGCATCTCTTTTCATTCACTTTATCAGGAGTTAGACGTTCCAAGTCGAAGGTAAGACCTATAATGACATCTACTGATTAAAATGTGAAATGTATATTGTTTATCACAACATGAAACAAAGGGACAGGATCAGATAGATAAAGTTTTTTATTTTTCTTTTTTAAATAATTGGTTGTGAAAATCGCTGAGGGAGGCTCCATGTATAGGTGTGTTCAGATGGCTAACTAACCAAGTTAAGAGAATTGGCCATAAAGTTATGACACCGGTAAGACTGATATATACGTAGACCAATTACATGAAATTAACTAGCCCTCAAAATATTCAATAACACAGATTTCTTTGTTGAAGGCTCATGATTGGCTGCAGAAGTCTGTCCATTGTGTTTCAGACATGATATTTTTGAAAGCCCGCCAGAGCTGTCTGAATGCAGGGTCGGACCACACTGAGGAGTGACGTGACATAAAATATGCTCTGATTAGCTATTGCATGAACCTTACTGCAAAAAGCTGAAACAGTTTCATATTGATGCAACTGCGTTTCATGCAACTTCTCAGTTAATTGCAAGGGGTGACACAGAGTGCAGCTCCAATGAAACTCAGCTGCACACAAAACCAAGTTGCATGATAAAGTTTCAAGATGTAACATTGGCCTAACTCCTAAACATTCCTAAACAATTCAGCTCATTTATGCCTGCCCGAAACCAGGGAAAGATATCAACCACAAATCCCCCCATCAACAACAGTAACTCTTTTGTTATGGTTCAATGTACAGTTTTCCCCTTCAGCGTTTGCTCTCAGTACTTCTCTGTCGGAGCTGTCAAAGTCAGTGAGTAAGTGGCACGACACTGGCATCTTTGTAGGGACAGTGTCGACGTCTTTTGGCCAGCCACCTTTGTAAAAACTTTCAGCCAGTAGGGGTTTTAGCCCTGGCCTTGCTGTGCTAACTCGAGGATAAGTAAAGGCTGGCTGGGCTCCAGCCAGCTGCTGTCTCTGCTCCTCCTGGTTTTCTTACAGAAAAGCTTATGGTTGGGTTGCTGAAGCCAGGGCCCCTCTGTTCAGAGAGATAAAGGGATTCTCGTGCAACTCTGTGGTCATTAAACTAAGATATATTGCCACTAGGAGAAGTAGAGGCCCAGGGTTTGGAAGGAAATTTTGTGGAAAAGAAATACTCTTTCATCTGGACGGATTCCAGATCATTAGCCCTTTAGCGTTATCTGCAATACACATTTTTATGTTAGTGATGGGAAGGCTCCACTTTGTCTGAATATTGATTGATTCCCTTATTATATTTGCAAATGTCTTGAGCAATGTGCAGATACGTTTATCTGGGGAAGCAGGACAAGAATCAAGGGACTGCGGATGGGCCACAAACGCTACATGTGCCCTTTGGATAATTAGAGCAGAATTTAGATGAATAATTTTTCTCTCACTGTGCCACCTGCATACAAAAGAACACGTCACCAAGTTATCATTACTCTAATTCTTGAACAGCTTCCAAAAGGTTTGCCAACTTTTCTCCACTTCCAAATCTCATAAATTATAAAGAAAAAATATTTTAATGGTTCTTATGTGAATCGTGGACAGAAGTACAGATGCTGGGGTTACTGGCATTGATATGCCTGTGACCCCAGCAATATAAGTAATTTTCTTCATTTTAATTGCCAAAATCTACAGCTTTATATCCCTATAGTAACTATCCTGTTATCAGAATGTGAGAAGTGAAGGTGTGGAGAGCCTTACAGCTTATCTGACTTATACTTTTTTAAATGCATAAACATGATACACTGTATATTTTACCAACAACGTACCAACAACGTACACCAAGAGCTGCTTGTGCCTAGTGGTTCATTGTCCACGCACACACACACACACACACACACACACAGAAAAGAGGAACGACATGAGGGCCTAGAAGAGAGACATATTACATAAGGTCAATGCCATAATAAGAGCATATCTTACAGTACACATAAACAAAACTAGATGAGTGCACTCAGTAGAGTGCAGATCTCCACCGGGCGTGTGTTGGAACACAATGTCTATATAAAGTAGATAGTTGTTATTGCTTTGTGCCACAACTCGTTGTAGAGAGGGTGAGAGGGGTTTTCCATGATGGCTTTGATCTTGTCCCTCGTCTAAAGACCCGAAAAGATTAGGTAAATTAGTCTGCTGATGTATGAAACAGCGACAGCTGTTTTACACTTCATTTTTTACAGTGAAGTTAAGCATCAGACTATTGAACCCCCGCTTGCTGACAGATTCCATCAGCCTCTGACACTTTTTTTTAAAACGCAATGCACGTCCTGGACTTTTTCACTCATGATCAGAGCAAACAAGGCCACAATAGGATAAAAAAATTCCTATTAGGCTAATAGTCCAGTAGCATGCGTAGAGAGAGCAATGGTCGAGTGAGCTAGACAATGAATGGAGTAAGGGAGCAGAAATAGCGAGAACAAACAAAGTTTTTGAATGATTGCAACCACAAGAGATTCTTCCTCATACGGTCACTGTGCACAAATTTTTTTAGGCTAATAGGCCCAGTAGTTTGCGAGATTAGCCGTGGACAGACACACACACAGACACATGGACACACCCGACCAAACATATATTCTCTTGGCGGAGATAATTAGACACATTGTCTATTACATTGTTCACCAGGCATGAATCACAATAACAAGCCTCACATCTTTGACTGAGACAATAGTGAGGAAAAAAATTTGTTCAGAGACGGCAGGAACAAATATCTATTTGACACATGTGGTTGTGGGATTGAGAATGGCAACATGCTTTCACTTTGTCAGTAGTGAGTGAAAATATGCTTTATACGTCAGAAAATATGAGTGATGTTTCAGAACAATGCGTGAAGTCTGAAGTTGGGAGGAAAAAGTTAAGGGGGTTAAAAAAAGAATGAGAGAGACTGTGATGTATGTGCATGTGTCTGAGTGCCAGGAAAGAGAAGCAGGCAGGCAAAGAAAGAAAGAAAGAAAGAAAGAAAGAAAGAAAGAGCACACACATCAGACTGTTCTTTACTCAAGTGTGTTATAGCATCCAATTAAACACACTGACAATCGTCTGCCTACATGAATTATGTGAAATGCTACGGCACTAATTGTACAACTGAACATGACAGATGTTTCAGGTGTCTCTTCTGAACAGAGTAGGTTTCTGCTTCAAATCACTGTGCTGCTAATTTGAATTACTGAGTTGGTTCAAGACCTCTGTGGAACACCTTATTCATCAAATCACCAAGTAGTGATGTCAGAACTGGAGTAAAAAAAAAAAAAAATGTCTGAAAATAATGAAGATCCGCATGAAGGTATCTGAAACTAAGGCAATATATCCTACATTACTTCATTTCTTGTGCTTTCAGTGAAGCATAAAATAGCAACAGTAACAAGCGTAAATGAGCTTCATGCTACAGTTTCATGCTTGTCAGCTGTGAACGTCCTGGCAAGTAATAGAATAACTTTCTTTGACCACTGAAACTATTCTGTTATTTTACACTTCTGTCATGAACACACAATCCTTCTAAAATTTTTACAACATGACATGTATTTTCATGTCATTAGTTTACAGTCTTGCAATTCTAACCAGGCAAAATAAGTGACAATACCTATTTAAAGAAACAACATAAACTGGCTACAAATTGAGCTTACTATCTACCAAATATAAAACAACCAAAACACAACTGCAGTATCTCAACTACGCCTATTATTACTCAAAGATTCCTTGCAAAAATTACTGAATAATGATTTTTATTTCTTTATTTTTTATCATGGAAATAAAAGGTAAACTATTATGAAAACACAGTGTACAATCCACTGTATGTTTCCATCTTAACACGACATGAAAGTGATTCCTCTGCAGAAAGAAAGAGAGGCACATAAAGCTTGCAGATCGTAGCATTATGTGGTTCAGGCCAGCAGTTTTTTACAACCACAGGTTCAAGCATGTGACAGTGAAAGTAATCAGCAGGGCCATCAGCTGCCCCCCAAACCTTTCAATCACAGTCAGCTCAGGCATCTCCACGGAAGCAGTGACTTATAAAAATCCTGCACTCACTTACCCAACATCACTAGATATATTGCTTGCAAGCACTGCTGACAAG
>OMKZ01018323.1:0-17784 GCA_900302535.1 Neoniphon sammara | reverse complement strand
TATTTCTGGTTGGAAACTTGAAAGAGGCAACTGTTTCTCAGTATCTGACTGCTGTGTGTGTGTGTGTGTGTGTGTGTGTGTGTGTGTGTGTGTGTGTGTGTGTGTGTATTCGTAAATGTTGTTTGTATATCCAGTTTTGGTTTGGCCAGGGTGTCTCATTGTGAGTAGTAGTTATGTCTAGGCATTTGTACTGTTTGTCTGTTAGAGTTGTAGTCATTGTTGTTTATACTGTCTTTTTTTTTTGTTGCAACTGCTGATTTTAAAAATCCATTAAAAATGTGGAATTATTAGGCACTTTCTGCTGTCTCCACTCTTCACACCAAGAATTTCAACTATTACTATGTGCTACTTAGGTTGGCTATAAAAAGTTATTTTGTTTTGGATTGGACTCGCTGTTTTTATTGCACCTGGGATGAGAATAAGCTGAATGTGCACTGTCTGCACTAATGCATTAAGCAGTAACAGGGGAGTCCACTGAGAATACCAAACTGTGCCACTCTATAATGCATTGGGGGGAGTGAAATAGTGCTGCATATTTTGTTAACAAAGAAAATGCACATTTTTGTTGACGGAGAAAAATGCAGCGCTGTCATACTAATAAGGCGCTCTGAAACCTTTGAGACCATTAAAATATAAAGCCAGAGATTGAAAGCATTTAACATTTAAGCTTTAGAAGAAAGGCAAAGCATTGTAGGATTAAAGTCTGTTATAAGCTAAAGCATTAACACACTTGAAGGAGCAATCAGCAGAGAACAGAGGCGTTAAATTACAGGGATAATGGTTAACAACCAGTTAGGAGTCCCCAAACCCTCTATCAGGGCTGTGAAGGGACACTGGGAGAAAACACCTTCAGAAGGCACAGCGTGAAGACACAAAGAGAAAGCACGATGAGGAATAAACAAAGAAAAGTGCTGATTTACTTTAAGTTTAGTCATTGTGGGCCTGGGGCCGCCAACAAAGGGGGCCTGCATGGTCGTCGTCTCCAGGCATTCCTGCTCCGCTTGGCTAGTTGGGACAGCTTCTGCTGCTGGGCCTGGGGGGCGGGAACTGGGGGTCTGGGGAGTGGAGAGAGCCATCCCGCAGGCCCGGGCTGCGCTAAGCACCCCAGGTACCTCCTGGACACGGCTGAACCAGCGCAGCAGGAGGGGGAGCTGGGTAAGAGTGCTGGGAGCGTGGATCTGCAGGGAACGCTGTGAAAGAGAATAGAAGAATGAAAGAGGGATGACGGAGAAAACAAAAACAAGGAGATAAGGGTTAAGTGACTCATCAGAAGCCGTCCTCTCCAGTGAAGCAAGATGTCAGGTTCCACCAGAATTATCGGCCTCTAATCATTGCACTGGACATGCAGGAGAGGGTGGGTAATTGAAGGGTGGTCTATCAAGTGTGTGTGTGTGTGTGTGTGTGTGTGGAGGGGACAGGCACAAACAGAGACATAATCAGAGAATTTGTTTCATTGTGTGCGTGTGTGTGTGTTTGACAGACAGTGAGGGAGAGGGAACAGACTGTAGTGTGACAACTGGGCGGAGTGGGAAGATCTGTCTCTGGCTGCGTGTGTCCGTGGACAGTGACGGCCGTTAAGAGGAGACACGCTAGGCCGAGTGTGAAACTGGAAACCACTGGAGCACAGCTGACTACTAAAAGCCTCATTGTGAGAAATTCGGTTCATTCCCACAGTCCAGGGATAGTTGGAGGTGGCTGAGGGGAGGGCGGTCAAGAGCCACTCCACTGCATGACGGTGAAGCATTCCTGATCAATAACACGTCGTCTTAAACCAACAATAAATCGGAATATGCCTTTAAACGGAAAAGCCAGAGTATACTCTGCCCATTGCAATTCCTCTAACAGCTGCACAAAAACTGTGTGTAATAAATATTCAAACAATGTTCATAAAAAGCTTCCAAGTTTTCCACAAAACAAAATTAAAGTTTATATCGTTAAGAGTCTTAAGGTCAACATGCCAACCTACTCATTTTTGAAAAAAATGAAAAAACAAACAAAAAAAACAGAAATTTGTTTCCGAAGTAGTCATCCAAATGCATTTGAGCCTGCTACATTTGAAAAGAAACCCTCCCATACACTGTTATCACCCTTTGCCAGGTGGCTTTGGACCACCTTTGAGAGCAGGAACCTGTGCCAAGTCTGATGCAGCAAGTCTTCCTGACTCAAGTTTCTACCTCACCGGATCTGAAAAGAGCTGGATGTTCTACTTGCTCACCCTGACAAGGATGTCAAAATCATAAGTCACGCACAATTTGATCAGTCATCAAAATAAAAACTGGTCCCTGGGGAAGAGCGAGGAAATGCACTGAATAGGTGCACAATGACATGACGTGACATCAGATTTAAGTCATGTGTGCTACTGATTACACTGTAAAACAAAGCCTTGGTTACGTAAATGTTATTTTTCATGGTGAAAATAATGAGCATGCTTATGGAAAATTCTGGAAGGTATGCAGCACAGTTGTACGCAATAGTATTACACTAAAAAAATGCGGCATAAAACGGTACAGGTATTGACTCATGAGATTCTGAAGAGGCCCACTTGACTGAAACATCAATAATTAAATGTCTTCAAGTGTCACTGTTGTGATAAATTAGCTCTGTTTCAATTCTACCCCTAGCACTTTCTTTGCCTATACCTGTAATCTACAGGGGTGCTGATCCTCCCATTGTTCACACATACTCTAAAATTGGATTCACAGATCGAAATTCATAAGGTACCATTAGAGAAGAGGTTTTGAACCACAAAATTTAGTTTGTGAAAAGGGCTTTGGTCCTCACATGCCCATAGGATAAATGATAGATTGTAGATGTTAAAGCATTTACCAGGTACTGGCAGATGCATGGCAGCAGGACCACATCAGTCAGAGTGAAGTACAGTCCTTCGGCAAACACA
Organism: Neoniphon sammara; assembly: GCA_900302535.1. Lineage (NCBI taxonomy): Eukaryota > Metazoa > Chordata > Actinopteri > Holocentriformes > Holocentridae > Neoniphon > Neoniphon sammara. The sequence continues at coordinate 14,888 of OMKZ01018323.1, read as the reverse complement.
TGCTCCAGCGGGGGCAGATCTGTGGTCTTCACTTTCCTGATCTCAGGGTTCTCCCTGGTGGCCGGAGGTGGAGCTGCAGCCACAGACAGCTTCTCCAGAGCTGCCCTGAGCTCGAGTCCATCACCGGCCTGAGGGGACGGAGCAGGGTGGGACTCAGACTCAGAGTTCCCTGGGGCTGTTGGGGATTCACCATTTTTCGCTTGTCCCTGTTGCCGGAGTTTCTGTCTTCGTATTTTGTCATCGTTGTGGACTTTAACAGGCTCCCCAAGCTTCTTCTCTAAGTGGAGGATGTAGGGAGGCAGCTGCAGATGCTGATTAGTGGGATTTCGGAGGTGTTCTTCAACAGCAGAGGGGATGCCAATTTCACACAGTCTGGTCCACTGGCTCACCTAATAGTGATTCAGTAGGAAGAAAAACCGAACATGTTTGTTGTCAAATACAGCCACATCTTTTTCGAAAATTAAAAAATCAAACTGAAAGACATTAATAAAAGAAAACCTGAAATCTTGTTTGAACACCTGTAAGAAGAAGATGACAACTATTGAGGGCTTGACACTTCATTAGTCCATGAACTAGCATACAATGAAGAGCTACTGTAGACTTTGACCTGCAATGATTTGAAGAGCAAGCAATTCTGACTCACTGGCTGACACTGAAAAGATGGCCTTGCTACTAGCTACACTTAAACACTGGATATCTAGATGTAAGTTTGGGCAATATTGACAAAATCAAACATCACAATATCTTTAACCATTATTGTGACCATATTGTAGCAATGACTATTGGTGCTTTTATAAGATATTTACACACAGGAGACTTTTGATAAACAATCACTAGTGATGCAGATGTGATAGTCAAGCGAATAATAGAACAGCTACAACACTCTAAGTTCACAGAATTGCATCCCTTTGCTGTAATGCAGCCTTTAAAAGGAAGAGGAAAGGAAGGAAAAAACAAGACTTATGTCAAGTCACAATATTACAATATGCAGAATCCTAGACAATATCTAGTCTCATATCACACAATATCAAGATAACAACATATTGCCCGGCCATGTCTAGTCCATTACAACTTATCAAGAATAAAAGAATAAGAGTAAGTAAGAATAAAAGTAACATTACACCTGGATGATTGGCAAATGAGTCCTAGAGAGTAACAATCATTCAATGATTCAGGCATTTGCTTGGGTGCAAATCAAGCAAGGCCTTATCGAGTCCGGTAGTTTACATTATGTCTTGCAACTAACCTCAGCACAGGCCTTTAGACAGGTCTTCTTGAAGCCCAGCAGCGCCAACACATCCCTTCTACAAGGGTCAACTTCAGTGGTTTTGTTGATGATGTGTCGCAGCACCACTGCCAGTCCAGCCCTGCAGTACTTCCCAGTCTCATCCACAACAGCAGGGAGACGGCAGCCCCTCACCAACAGGGGCAGGTCGTCCAGCTGAATATCTGAGACCTCCAGGGACTCTGGTAGCTGGTTTCTCAATGACTGAGAAGCGCCAGGCTTGGTAGCGACCAGAAAAACTTTGAATGACTCGCACTCGCAGTAGGCAAGGAGAAACAAGGCAATGGCGGTGTGTAGCGGAATAGACGGCTCTTCGTTTTGGGAACAAACTTCTAAATAGAGGGCGTGTTGCTGTTGCTTCTCTGGGTTTGTGTGCTTCATGGTACACAGTGCTGTAGAGTAAGAGCGAAGAGGGCAAACAAAGAATTAGTGGTGACCCTTGATATGTGTTGATGATAAGTATAACCAATAAAATGCATAAAGCCGTGCATGCAAGTCGGGACTTCCTGAAATCATGTGGATACGGGACATAAAGCGACAATAGAAGATACTTACATCAGCTTCTGTAAGCAGCGGTATTTAACCCATAGACTGCACAGGACATTGAATTACAATGAAACCACGTTGTTATGGTACACGCTTCCTAGAGGACCTTCTTCTTCTTCTTTCCCTTTGGTGAAGCTTGGATAGCTCCACAGTGCCATCAGTTGTCCAGTATTAACTTACGAATTAGTACCTGATCAGTATTAGTGAACATGTCATAATAAAAAGGAAACGGCACCTTAATGGCATGTATAAAGACAAATAAGTATTATAAGCAGTTTTATAAGCAGAATTGAAGTTGTAAATCCAAAAGTTTGCGTTCTGGTATATTTTTAAGTGATGATGTAGTTTCCGCGGACGTATTTAACGGTTGCACAGATTGACAGAAGGGAAAGCGGTCCGTCTGGAGTGAGCTCTGCTCATATTGTGGGAACTGTTGGTTAACCGTCTATTTTTGCTCGTCAGAACAACTACGCTGGTGTGTGGAGCACACGTTTACCGGGACCGGAGTGTAAGTTAATGTAATTAAACGGAAATACATTAGTCTTACGAACTTTGTAGACATTTATATGATCGCTCAGTGGGAAGTTAGCCGCTGTGCAGCTACTGCTCAGTCTCTGATCCTGACAAACTATTAAGCAAGCGAAACCAACGTTAGCCTGTTTCGTTCTTTATAGCTAGCCGATAGACAAAATCAGAGGCGTTGTTAAGATGTTACAACATTTCGGACCCAGCTCAGAGGAAACTAAAAAGACACAGGAAGTCTAGAGAGCCCGACTGCATCCTCTCGAGGAAGAAATTAACAAAAAATGATCCTGGGTGCACCGGACTGATTAAAAATGAACCAGTCTGGTGCACTTTGTTGTGAACCTAGAAGGTTTAAATTAAACATTCTAGAGCTTAGAACGACCGTCTGTACATGCATAGAATGATAGATTCTAGATGAGGTGTTTTGTCTTATGTTTCTGTCTCTCCTCACTCTTCACTCTCTGAATTCCTCTCTTGCTCCCACTTATTTGTCTCCTCTTTTATCTCTGTCCTCCTCTCCTTTATCTTCTTCAGTTAATCCTTGACCAAAGATAAACATTGAGACTTTTTGAAAATATGGCTAAATTTGACAGTTTTATATAGGCCTACGGTATGTACTCGTTAAGTCTGATCCAATAACCAATGAATTACAATAAATCAAAATTGTACCTTTATGTGAAACGCATAATGTTATTACAGCCTAATGAGCTACATAGGTTTGTTTGTTTGTTATGGCATTTAACTCAAGTATGGAGAGTAAAATATGAGCTATTTAAAAATGCTACATCATGCTTTATTCTGCTGTAGTTATCACAAATGAAATGGCTTGCCCATCACATTCTCATAAACGCTTCATCCAAATGATATTATTTGCACTTTGCACTTATAAATAGTGGGGGGTTTTTTCTGCCAGAAAGTAACATTATGTTGCACAGTCACTTTTGGTGTCATTTGGGAACACTTTTATTCATTACATTAATTGTGGTTATATTATATATGTATATTGAATATTACAATATGTATATGGAATCATATTGTGAGATAAACATATTGTCCCATCCCTAACTTTAGGCATATCTTATTTTAATAAACAAATGATTTCCCCTCTCATTTCCATGCTGTGTCATAGCTGTAGTAACAAATAATGTCATGGCCTGAGTGAAAAGCCCAAACCATTCTCAAGAGTTGGGGGGAATTTACTTTATTTTTGTAACAGTTTCTCACATTTAAAGGAAACATTGTCTCAAGTTGAAAATGTCAACAAAGTTGAAAATAGTACATATGTTTCATGGGGCTTAGTAATGTTTTCAATAGTTTTTATGTATTTCATATTCAGCTACCCAAAGTAGTACATCTTTGCCTGTAGATCATAGACATCTGACTCATGACACTCATGGAAGTCAGCACTCCACTCCACACCTGGATGAGTTTTGCTGTGTTTTAAATATTTGGATTATTAATCACTTATTTAACAGCCCAACCCAAAAAGTGAAGATGATTCATATATTCTTCCTTGTCTTTTCCTGACATTGTGTTTTTTTGGATCTACTTTGTCTCCTCTGAATTCGACTCAGGGGTGAGTCAATTAAATCATGCATAACTTGATTAATTAGTTCCCAAAGTTGCCTGACTGTGTTTGGCAGGACTCCCTACAAAATAAACACAGACAAGCGCAAACAGGCGAGCCCAGTTTGTGCCCTAATATGAACCTCAACATGCTCAATGCCAAATTTTAAAGCTGACACACATGCAATATCTGCCTCACTCTGACCACTAAATCAAACTCCCCCCACACTTGTGCAGTGCAAATCTCTGTAGACGACACTGATAATGGAGCGTGAATGATAAGAGATTATAGAAATTTTGACCTATGTAAAATTTGTTGTATCTCCTGATCAAAGTTAGTTGAAACTGAAGCCTAATTGAGCTAACGTAATTTATCATCACTTCTAGTTTAAGCTATGGCTGCAACCGTCAGTCTGGAGTTAGATCCCATCTTCCTGAAGGGACTGAGTTACCTGCACTCCAAGAGCAAAGACTCAGCTGAGAAACTCAAAGCTCTGCTAGATGAGTCCCTAGCCAGAGGAAGTGACTCGTCTTACCGCTCATCACAAAAAGTAAGGACTAATTACATGATGACACTAATATATGTAAGAATTCTTTTTCTCACCCCTTTCTTCCTTGACATTGTGTTGCTTACTATGTTCATTTGTCACCTTGTCTTGTTGGGATATAACACACAGAACTAAATGCAGAGTCCTTTGTCTTAATCACTGTCTGTCTACAGGATATTGAAGTGTCCAAAGGGTCTTTGCCAAAGCTGAGCCTAAGTAAGCAGGACTCCAAGTCCTCCTCAAGTTCCTCGTCCTCAAGCAGCAGCAGCAGCAGCAGCAAGTCCAGCAGCTCAGAGAAGAGCAAGAAGGAGGGAGAGAAGAGACCGTCTGAGAAGGTACTGGGTGCATTTTGTTCCTGGACGAACTAGAATAAATTTAGGTTCATATTGAGGATGATGGACTCTTATATAGTTTCCTATCTTTTTTCATCATACCAATCCATTCTGATCAAATTTGTACCTTTTTGGTCAGAACTGATCGAAATAATGGTGAAATTGTGAACATATTTAAAATAAAAGGCCTGAGTTACAGTATGCTGTAAGGGCAAGAAGAACAAATTGATGTGTGCGTAACATCATACAGGATAGTATAACCATGAATAAGATGACTGAATTTTGCCTCTGACTGTCAACTTGTATCATCTGTCCTTTCCTTGTTCTTTGTCACTGCTGAACACAGGTCAGGGTTGATCTGGGTGAGGTAGACCCTCCAAAAAAGCCTCGGCTAGAGAAACAGGAGAATCGCTCTTCTCCAATTACTGTTCAGACAAGCAAAGACCTTATCCTGCCAAACATACATGACTATGACGAGACCAATGCCGACGACTTTGCCATGGAGATGGGCCTGGCTTGTGTGGTTTGCAGGTAAGTCATACTTACTGACAAATAACCCTATGAATGTTGTTGATCTGCAATACATGGGCTTCAGGGCACGCCTATGTGTTCCCAACCAATCAATAACCTATATTTTGCTCAAGTCTTCTTACATCATATGCAGAATACAATAAATGTGGATGCTACCCACACATGCATTTCCATTCCCGTGTGCTAACCTTTCTGATTTTCTTACCTCAGACAAATGACAGTGACCGTGGGAAACCAGTTGGTGGAATGCCAGGAGTGCCATAACCTGTATCACCAGGACTGTCACAAGCCCCAGGTGACAGACAAAGAAGTCAATGATCCTCGGCTTGTGTGGTACTGTGCCCGCTGCACCAGGCAAATGAAACGTATGGTAAGGAAAAGAAATGGTTGTACACTTTGTATAATGTACTAAATAGCATACTTACATGATATTCATTAATGTTATTTAGATAATAATAACAAACTATTTTCAATTAATTTCTTGTTGTGCACAAGGCCCAGAAAGCCCAGAAACCTCCACAGAAGCCAGCCCCTGCGGCTATATCAGCAGCTCCTGTTGTAAAAGACACACTGGTGAAAAAGACAGAGCTTAAAGCCAAGCCTGACACAGCCAGCACCTTCCAAGCTTTCAAAAGAACAGAGGTGAAGGTATGCATTAATTTGCCATGGTTTACAATGGGTATAGACTGTAAAAGCATGGCCACTCAGTGGGGCAAACGCCATTTTGGGGGTGATTTGATTTTCCAACTGTCTGAATAGTTGACCAGCATTTTTGGCCATGATGTGACACAGTAAACTATGAAAACAACTTTTAACAGTTGGAATAGCAAAACTTTGCCTTGTCTCCTACCATTGGCCTCTGGTACTAGCCACATCATAGATGAACGTCCACAGTGATTGGTGAATCTGTGCCACATCTGCTCTTGTGTCTCTCTTCACATCAAGTAAATACTAGGATTCTACATCTTTCAGTGGTTACTAGTATTGAATGAGAAAACAGTAGTTGGTACATGCAGTAACAGGGCATACTGCTCTAAAAGGCAGTCTAAAATCAATCTGCAACAAAATCCCTGCAGAGGAGAATGTGCAGGAAGCATATTTTTGTTTTCAAGTACAGGACTACTCAGTTCCACCCAAATTCAGTGTTCCTGTGCAGCGCACTTCTCCAAAGGGACTGCATTTAAAACTTTTCATAATAGGGTTACTCAGTGGAATTCATGGTAAAGTTATTTTAACCGCAAACACAAGACCTCGTAGTCGGTCGTTGATCTTTATCAGTAGAGTCAGGGTGTTTGTATTCAATACAAATGTTGCGCAGGTAGGAAGGTCAGTACACTGTCCAGCTTGCAGGTGTCACTACCTGGCATAAGTTAATAAATGTAGCATGCCAGTAACAAAAAGTTTAACATTGTGCAACAATCAAAGTTTGTGTTCTCCACTGGGATAGCTTTTAAAGGGACAATTCACCCTAAAATGGTGGAACATTTTTAAGAAAAATCTATTCATGATGTACCTTCCATTTTCCCCAACTGTCAAAATGCAGACAACGTGACATCACATCATGATACTTCTGGAGCAGCTATGGATTTAGATATAAATGTTTTTAGCTATAAATAAATGGGAAACATGTTTTAGTGTCAGTAAAGAGAGAAGGCACCTTTCTAGAGCCACCAGTTTGCACATCTGCAGTCAATGATCATATGGTGAGAAATCCATTGTTGTAACCAATTGAGATACCAATTTCTCCACCAGCCATAGACCACAATGCAATCCATCTACAAGACAGTTTTGAGTAACAGCTTCAGCTGTGATGATAAACCTCTTCCAATATTCACAAACTGGTTGACTAGCTAATTATATTTATAGGCCCATGCTGGTTGCCACTGTTTGAAATCAAAAACTGCATGCCCCTTTTCTGGGGTGTATGGAAAGGCATTCTGAGAAGAGTTGGAAAGTAGAAGTACACAAGGCAGGTAGAGGGGCAAGGCGGACACCAAAAAAAGCAAATCAGAGCACTTTGTCACAAAATAACTTTTTGTGAAAACTTCACTGATCAAAGTTTAATGATATCTGAGGGTGGATTATTCCTGTTACCTTTATCTAAAATAGCTGCATTTCTTTATAGAATACTAGAGTGTACTTTGTGGATTTAATGAACAATTTCAAGGACTAAAAGAGAATTCCACTACATACTGGAGACACGGCAGACACTGAAACCTATATGGATTTTTTCCCAATATGTAGTTGCACTGACAATGGTTCACAGTATTTGGGCTTTCTCAGCAAATTGTCTTTAATAACTTTAGTGATTTTAAAACCTGCTTAGACTGCCAGTTACAAAATGCAAAAAATGATGATCATGTGAATTGACAGAAACTTTGTTTTGTGTTCAACTGATGTTGCACTATGGTAACTGTTTATGGTTTTATCCAGGCATCCACAACATCAGCCAATCCCTGCAGCAGTAGCTCCTCGTCCTCAAGCAGCGGTCTCACTGGGTGGGCTGCATTTGGGGCGAAGACGAGCCCTTCTGTTTCTTCCAGCTCCAAACTGGGTTCTTCAGGCCCCAGTGGGAGCAACAAGACCTCCACAGCTCCCTCTGGCCAGAAGCCTGTGGGGCTGTCTGGGCTAGCTGGAGCCAAGTCAGGACTTGGGGGCACCAAGATGCCCGCGGGCAGCAATGGAAACGGCTCTAGCCAGGTGCCTCTGAAGCCCCCTCCTCCCCTGACACTGGGTAAACAGCCACTGAACCGTTCCTCTAGTGGGGACAGCCAAGGGAAGGCGTCTGCGTCTGGGTCGTCAGGCGCCGGCTCCCCGAGCAGCTCCCAGTCAAGTGCAGGAGGCAACGGAGGGTCTGGCAGCAATGGGGGAGGTAATGGGAACAATGGGAATGGGTCAAAGGCAACAGCTGGAGACAAGGCACCCACATCCCAAGAGTCCCAGCTCAATGCCATGAAACGTTTGCAGCTGGTAAAGAAGAAAGCGGCACAGAAGAAACTGAAGAAATGAGTAGAGATATAAAGAAACCAAAAGCACAGTGTACAGTAAGAGAAGGTGCGAGGCTGTAGAAAAGAGAGGCTGAATAAAGCAGTGAGGAACTAGTGCCAGTGCATCATGTTTGTATTAAGAGAGCATCTGTACATGGAATAACACCATCCAGTCAAATACTTGAATCTTACTTTGTTTAAATGCTGCTGGACTCTGTGTGCCTCCTTCTGTCTTAAAATAATCTAACCATTTACAAAGTAACTGTCACTTTTTATTGATGAACTTCATTAAATATCCTCTTGTTATAAAGTAGTACTTGCAACTGTCGTGACTTTGTGGCATATCTTGTTGGTGTCTTTGTGAATGTGAATCATTGCATAAGATCAATGGAAAATGTATCACAATAATATAAATTTTTATTCATGCTAGAACTGACAAAATATACATAAAGAAGAATTCATATAGATTTCTTAATTTCTAATTCTCACATAAAACATTTACTTCATGTAAAAATCATTTCACGTAAAACATTTACTTCATTAATAAATCATTCCATTAGGGCAATACCCCTTCACAATTTGAAGTCAACACTGTACGGGACAATACAAAAAGTGCTCAGCACAATGGCCTGGATTTATCTACTATTAGGTATATTTGTCAGGGATCATCGATCAGGTCCCACTGATAATCTGTCTTAGGATCTTCAAGCAAAACAGATTCAAAACCGACATTCCTCAGGGGGTTATTTCACAAAGAGGATTAGAAAAAGACACCTGTGAGAAAGATCATGAAATGTCTAAGTAAGTGATTTGAATCTGAAAAGTAAAAGTTGAATTTTAAGTTTAGGAACATAGTTCTATCAACATCTTGATTGTTGCTAACAGTAAACAAAATTTCAGAAGACATTTCATAACACTTTTTAAAGTTATCTGGCTAACTTGTTAATCCTGCTTTGTGAAGCACCACCCCTGGTCTAAGCATTTGATAATACGGCCCAGTGATACCTAGTGCAGGATTTAGCTTTCTTTGAGCAAATATGCAACAATCTTCATATTCGAGATCTTCTGTTTTCAGTGATATATCTGATATGATGACACATCTTGATCAAGTAAGCAGGACCTTTTTCTTAAAAAATACCACACATCTGATCGTCCGGAGCGGGCTGTCAGGCCTCTGTTCATGCATAGGACATCTTGCCAAGGTAGTTGGCAGGGACGTAGCCCCTTTGTCCATTAGCCTCAGCTAGCCACCAGTCCTTGTTGCCTCCCAGGTCACAGAACTGGAGGATGCGTACATGCTGGTACTCTTGTAAAGTCAGCTCCTGCTCACAGCGGGCTTGAAATGCATACACAGCATAAAACTGTGGGAAAAAAATAGACACAGATCAGATGAAGGCAAGAGATTCTCTCTCTTGCACAATTATTGTGAAAAAAGTACATTGAATTTTGGTACTTTTAAAAGGTTAGAGGACTTTTACAGACTTCATATTTAGAGGCACTGATTAAAAAACATATATTGAATAATAAGCTTTTTTTTCTTTCCAAAAAGGAGTTCTAGCAATGTGAAATAATTTGAAATGATGCATCCACATTATCATCAAATAATCTAAAACAGTTACCAGTGCCACCTTCTGTAAAACCAGAAGGTGGCACTGTTCATCACTTTTCCACAAGGGCTGAATGCTGAACATCAGCTCTAACTTTCACTGGATACAATTTGCTGACCCTCATCAACACCATATATTTTCACACCAATAATTGTGTCATGTTGTGATGAAGGTCAGGTCATCACAAACAAAGACATGAGCACAAAGTCATGGGGTGCTAAAAACAACAGCCTGTGTGACAGTCTGGTCATCACATAATGTTATTCACCCAATATAATTTCTTTGCAAGCTGAAGCGAGACACTATAAAGCTATCAGGTGTGCTGCCAACAGCACTCTGTTGCAAGCCAGCAGAACTTGGACCTATCCACACAATATACCAGCACAACTCAGTTTTACTGCTCAGTGGCAAATACCCTCATATTTTATCACTGGACTGGAGTCCTTCTATGAAGAGGCTTACAAGCCTCTGACTATCCAGTTAAAGTTGCACTACTTGCTTAGTAAATGTCTTATTGCGAGATTTATGTGGTGTGGTGTTTACTGTAATTTCAGTTCTGTCCACCACACTTTGAAAATTTTGTTACTATCATGCTATAATGCTTATGCTTTATTGTAGGTTTCAGAATGTGTGTGTCTGGATGCATGCATGTGATTGAGTGCGGTATGCAGTCTTTCTGCACCTGTGGGTATTGCTGACATCAGCGACCTTGCTGAGGGCATTAAACCTCTAGAATTTCTCAAGCTGGAGACCAAACTGCACAGACAGATAGGTTGCTTGACTCTTCAGTTTGCTCAGATCATTTTTTTCCCTGTCTCACTAATATTAACAGCTGTGGTGCCTTGAGAATGAGATCAGTGTGATCTCAAGGAAACAGGAATATGTTTGGAGATATAGCCCACCATTTCCCACCATTCAAACAAGCATCTGCAAACCAACCCACACACCTGCTGAGCCTCTGTGTCTTCTGCATCATCCATGTCCTGGGGGCTCTCTAGCTCCCCCTGAAGACCAGAGAGGGTTGAGGAGCTGTCGGTGGTGTTGAGGCTGAAGCTGCGCAGGCTGCTGCTCCCGCTTCCCGACACAAACAGGCTGAGGTTGTCGAAGTCCTCATCCACCATGACAGGCTGCTGCTGTTGCTGTTCAGTGGAGGCCTGCCCTGCGCGGTGCAGGTCCCTCATGGGGTTGTATTGCTTCAGGAATGTGGAGTAGACGTAGCCCTGGGTACCTGACAAGAGACACACCAGGGTTCCTGATTCTTTTGGACAGTTTTAAATGTTAATCAGTCAACTAACCATAGGAGAATCTGTGCAAACTGTGCAACAGAGGACAATTCACTTGGCTACTCACAGAAATGTTTCAGAGGAATCAATTGTTGTTTTTTCTGCAGGATAAATATGTGTTAAGCATGTGGGACTATATGTTTCACATTAAAAATCAAAGGGTTTTAAGAGCACCTGATTACACAGTCTGAAATCAAGTTATAGTGAGAGTCCTAAAAAGTGTGTAAATATGTGCGACAACCATATTCATAGCGTTGATATCAACTGAATGATAAACAACACCTTCTTGGGAATGCTTGTAATCCCAGTGGAAAAGACAAGTGTGTGAAGAATGTACTTCGTACCAAAAACATACACACACTTCTTCTAGAGCTCCTCATACAAAAAAAAAACTTGTTATTGCAGAGTACAGAGAAGCACACATGCTGCATCTCCCCGTCCTTGTTTCTGAATACCCCGAGGGAGGTTCTTTGTACTCTAAGTAACACTGCTTACAACGCGCAGCAGTTTGTTCCAAACAAGACGTCAGGATCTCAGGTGCCGCTGTGAGACACAGAGAGTAGATGGAGGCAAGCTATGGAGTCGGGCCTGTTGTGAGGCAACCATCTCCAGAGGCAGGCAAACAGGCATGTGCAACCATGACATCACAGGAGCCCCTGGGAATTTGTCTCGTTGGCTGACTTGTCAGTGTCAGGAAGTAAAGTTTGGTGTGTCTACACAGCTTCAGTCATCAAATACATGCAGGTCTATTCACGTAGTAGCCTGGGAAGAGGAGTTTGCTGAAAGTAACCTATACCTACCATGCCTGCTCATGATCTAGTGTGATAACTTCATTCACACTGTATATTTTACCAACAACGTACACCAAGAGCTGCTTGTGCCCAGTGGTTCATTGTCCCCACACACACACACACACACACACACACACACACACACACACACCAGGTATAACCAGAAGTAATTAATTACATTTACTCCTGTTATTGTAGCTCTTTGAGTACTTTTACTTTAGTATTTTTTAAAGTTAATATTTTTACTTTTACTTAAGTACATATTTTTTGTATTGTACTTTTTAAATCCCATTCATTACACAGTATGAATTTTGTAGGCTCTCTATAAACATTAGAAACGTACCCATCATAAATTGAAATACTGTGGACTGTGACCTCCACAGTGCATTATCAGTCAGCAGAGATGGGAGGGGGAATCTGCCTTTACATTGCTGATGCACTTTTTTATGATTTACTAATTTCTAATTATAAGAATCTACTTTAACTTTGTACTTTCATTGTTTTAGAATTACATGGAAAAGGTTGCATCCAACACAGTTATTGTTTCCAAAAAGTAATTTGGTACGTTTTAGGGCAGTACATTTGGAATCAGCTATACTTTTTACTTTTACTTAATTTTTCCCATTATTGCTTCTACTTAAGTAAAATATCGCCAAATTGCTACTTGGGTTGCAATTTCTAGTATGCTTTCCACCACTGACATGCGTGCACTCATGCACAATCATATTCACATTCATACACTTGCCTCCAGTATGGACCAGCCAGCGGCTGCTGCTGCCCAGCGGGTCCGTGTCCTCCAGCAGGGCCACCAGCTCTCCCTCCAGCAGGCTGAGGTCCTGGTCCTGGCACCCGTTACATTTCCTCTTCAGCTGGTACAGACGACTGGGTGGGTATTCTGCCAGCAGCCAGGCACGCTCTTCCTCAGTCTGATGGTGCACCTCCGGCACCTTGAGCATAGCACAGCACAAAGCGGGAACAATCACGTTGGTGTAAATGTTTAAAGTGGGATGGCAGGGCTAGTGTGTGTGGTCACATGTACACATGTGGTTGGTGTATGAGAGCATTTTGGGGAGGGTGAAAGGTAACAGGCAGGCACGCTCTCACACGGACGTGTGCACACAAACACACCTATAGTATACAAGTCTCAGGGGACTGACACCTGGTGGAGCTCCAAGTTGTCATGTGCCCTAGTTAATCACAGCCCAGAGCCCTTCACAGTGTCTGCATGTGATAAAGCCTATAACTGGTCATGTATGGCTCAGAGTTGGTTCAGATAATTAAGGACTCAGAGGACAACATGGGACTGTGCAGTTGTGTTTTAACCAAAGTTCCACAAGAATTCCACAGACACATGTACCGCTGACCAGGGATTTAAAGCAATATGCCCATACGCATTCCTCTGAGTAACCTCATTACCATGCATGAATGATACCATGCAGGTCATAACAAAACCTCAGACCCTGCATTTGAATGATAGATCATTTCCCCTGCTTCAGAGTTACCGTTGTTTTCTTGTCTCGTTGTCTCTCAAAGCTGACTTTGCGCTCCATTAGCCTCTGTGCGTTATCCCTGACGAACGTCAGATTGTTCAGCTCGTCCATGATGCTGTTCTGCACTTCGGTGATGTTCGACAATGGAGCCTGGACAGGCATGTAACACATTTCAGTTGCGGTACCAAATGTCTTGAAATTATGGTGTCTGTATAGCTTTACTGGTAAAACATGGCTTGAGCACACTGATTTATTGCCCTAATAATATGTGTGGGACCTTACCGGCAGCTGCTGTATGGATGGAGCTCCATGTAGAGCTGCACCCATCAGTCCTTTGAGTAGGGCCACTACATACACCACACAGTTGGTCAAGATGGTATAGGCAGCCATGTTGAACCTCTGCAACTCCTCCACTAGCTGGGCATTGAGAGCTTCATAGTCCCTCCTGGCCATTCCCTGGTCATCTGACACCGGTGAGGGAGAGGAGGAGGCGGTGGATGAGGAGGCAACGGAGGAAGAGCGTTCCAGACGGCTGCAGTAATCCAGCAGTTTGTCATAACGCTTCTGGATGAGCTTCTGCGGGGCAGTGAACATGCCCTGAAGGGAGTAGAGGGGGGCGAGGACCAAGCGCTCCAATCGGTTTTTCTGGGAAATCAGTTAATGAGATAGAAAAGAGAATTGAAAAGAGATGCACATATAAACAGAAATGAAAATGAGAACACCAACACTAATACAATCTGGTTAGCATGCAGACACACAGAAGAGCACTTTGCGGTTTGATATAGCCATAATGAAGCCAAAGGAAAAGGTTGAAAGCAGTATACACAAGATGAAGTTGGAAAAAAAGTGCTGCTTCGCTCACTATTCTTAGAGTAAAGGTATATTTGTGTCAAGGTTGGCCAACAGTTATTTCATAAAGCTTGTTAAGGATTTATCTTTGAAGCACTTCTGGAGTGCCAGGATGAGGAATGTCTAAGCGTCTCATTCACAGGCAGAGAATCAGAATCAGAATCAGAAAAAGCTTTATTGCCAAGTACGATTTTACACATACGAGGAATTTGCTGTGGTGATGTTGGTGCATGCAAAAAGTAAAAATAAAAATAAAAATAAAACAAAAATAAAATAAAAATAAAAATATAACAGTATAATTAAAAAGTGACAGATAACAATATAAATATAAATACACAATATAAATACACAATCTGTTTTTGCTACAATGTATTGCTACAATGTGTAGAATGAATTGCTCTGACTTCAACCTAAATCCATATGAAATGCTTTGAATCAAATCTTACAACTTTTTGTCAGTTTTTTTTAATAGAATAAATAGTTATTTAGTAATTTAACTAAGTATAACTAATTTTATTGTCTGATTGTTTTTCACATTTCATGGGAAA